>JACEVL010001050.1:215000-388861 GCA_020284085.1 Aporrectodea caliginosa
TTCGGTAGTTATGACGTTGTTTTGGCACCTTGTTTTGTATTTTACTTTTTCAGTAAGTTAGTGTTGTTGTTTCATGTGTTCAAAGCAGTCTGGTCGGCTGTCTAAAAATAAATTACAAGTATATTAGCTGCTATTATCTAGGGTTCTTTTAAGTTGTGAAGAATATTAATGGCTTAGGGTGTGTGGCGTAAATATGCTCCTTCCAGGCATACGCAAACGTTTCTGACGTTGGACTACATATTCTTTGCGTTGAATGTCTAGAAATGTTCTCGATTCATTCGCTAGATGGCGGTACTGGCCATATTTTTCTCTCACTCGCTAGGTGTCGCTAGAGATTCTGCATGGCGCGCAAACAGTGGACGCCATTCAGCGTGGATTGTTAGCCTCGTTTGCACCAGTCGCTTAGGGCGACCATCATTGGCTTTAAGGATTGTTTCAATGGCTAGAAACTATTCAAGGATATTGGCCTTTATTAATGTGTTGCATTTGAATTACCTTTTGCTGGAGTTTGTGATTTGCCATTTGCATCTGATACTCTGGAAACCGTTCTGGGACCTCCTTCAGACTACTCTTTTGGACAACCCCTCTGACTAGATGCAGCACTCATGAATAAGCTGTTGCCCTTCGCTTGGCTTTCGAGTGGCACTTTAGAAGTTTGGAGATTACGATTACGATCTCATGAAGTTGAGAACAGTCAACAGTTTTAACCATTCCAAATTATTAATGAAACAATTAATGGTATATAATTATGATGACAGTGACCATGGATGACAGCGACTATCACAACAACGATGGTGATGATGATACAGCTAATAAAACAATGATGATTGAGGATGCCACTTGTGATGGTGTCAAACATGGAGATAAAACCTATGATTAAAGTGATGGTGACTTTGATGGTGATGGTGATTCATTGTGACATTATTGGCTTTTATTATGACAGTCATTAAGAAAAGGATTGGGGAGATTTTCTTTGCTTATTCTCATGTATTTTTGAATCCTGACTGATATTGAAGATGTCCATAAATAGCCTAGTGGTTAAGATGCTCGAATGTCAACCATGAAGTCGAGGTTTAAATCCCTGCCAGGACCAAAATAGCTTTGAGACTTCTGTACCACTAGCGCCCCTAGTGAAGTCGGCTATTGAAAAAGAATGAGTGTACTGAATTTATACTGTTTGTGGTCAGTTCAAGTGGCAAGAGAGATGACTAGTTGCCTAGCCTTATTTGCCCTCTAGCAGTTAGGATCGTTCTTTGTTTAGATTTTGATTCCAGGAGCAAGTTCACCTAATCTGGGTCCTCTTTTTTCTACAAATGTTTACCTTCTTGTAGTGTTTCTTTAGTTTTATCAATCTGATAGTTAATTGGACTACATATATACTGATAACGGTATTGTGACTCCACTATATTTAGGATGTTTCAAGCAGAATTAATCCTAATCTTGGTCATTGCATCGTCAGTTTTTCTGCGGAATAGTCCTCCATTGGCTTCTTCGCTGGTACAACCATCCGTATGCAAACACAGATGTCCCTATGGTATGTTTGTCTAGATGGTACTTCAGCAAATCTTCTGCTATTCCTTTGTCCATGTATCTGACCAGATCGACTTTGCGTGGCAAATGGCGCAAGGCACGATCGGCTCAGCGCGTTGCACTGAGCGCTCTGCAATCGGCAAGATGCCAAGCTATTTAGAGACGTTCGGTTTGAAGTAAGACAGTTTTCTTATGCCAGCGACTGGTCGATTTTCTCCTTTAAGACGAACCTTTTAGAATTTTTTCTTTGCATTGTCTTTTGCCAAATCTAGCTTAACTTTCTTTAGATAACCTTTGTTTTCTCTATGAGACGGTTAATGGGTAAGCTAATTGTTGGTGATCAAGTCCATGTAATGGAAGGGTTAACAATTTTAACGGCCTTGTTAATTAAATTATATTCTGGTTTGCAAGGCTGCATTTGTCTCCTTGCTATTGTCCTTCTGACATCCAGACCTGGATCTTCACTTGGCATCTCTTGACAACCCCTCTGACTTGACGTAGCGCATGTGAATGAGCTGATGCTTTGGAGTAGAGCTTTAGAAATTTGAGTTTATTGGCAGGAGGTTTAGGTGAATGGTTGACACTCCGGCACAAAGAGCAAAAGATCAGCATGGACGCGGGTTCGATTCCCGCTACCCTCACAAATATTTACTCAGCCTTTCATTCGCCAGATGGCGTTGGTAAAATTAGTGGTAGGATCATGTGGGCGCCTTGCATAGCTGCCAGATTGTTAAATTCAACTCCTGTAATATTTATATGTGATCATCCATTCATACTATGACGCAGCACTCGTGAATAAGCTCATGTCCTGTGCTTCTTTGGAGTAGATTATTATTATTATTATCAGTTTATGATTGCAATTATGATTATGAAGGCTTTTGGTTTAGTCTGTTGTTATCTAATTACTGGAATTACATTTATACAAAACTGCTCCTATTGCAATGTAATGTACATTGAGCATTTATATAGCGGCCCTTCAAGATATCTACTTTGGGCTAGCCTACTATGATGTTAAATATCATTACAAACAAATATGTCACATCAGTTAGGAAGCATCCGTTAAGTACAGTAATACTTTCTTTTCTACTTACAACCATTAGGCGTTAGTCTCTCCCTATACATCCCTCTCCATAGTCTGCAGTATTGTTATTATTACCAAATTTTTTATGAGCACAAAGTCACATAAAGTGTGAATCTGGGTTTAGTCAGTGCCAGGTGGAGAGCAGTTAGATATCCAAAATGGAATGCTTGAAAGCCCATGACTACTGCATGGTGGCCCAGTCAAAGACCCATATAAACCGAATACTGCAGACTATGGAGAGGGATGTCACAGTAGATGATGGATAATAAAAATACAGCCCGTAAAAACAAAGTTTTTACTATATCCATCTAGTATCCTATAATGCGTCTTACGAAGCAGTTACCTCTACAAATATATAGTACGCGTTCATTTTACGACATAGCGTGCGTTTAATCAGGCAGCGCGCCCGCCCGTTTTGTTGCGGCCAATGACAACGCTGCGTATCGGAAAAGGGATTCCTCGATTCGAAAAGTTGAGTCCCCGATTCTATAAGCTAGCCTTTTTGGGGAGCTGAAATTTTATAGAATGAAGTGTCTGCGAGGGCGAGTCTATCTGCCAAGTTTCAGGACGATTGAATGATTGTAAGTGATCGAATTAGTCGTCGCAAGATTTGACTTTTTAGCCTGTGGCTCAAACAAACAAACAAACAAACAAACAAACAAGATTTCCGTAAGTTAAACTAGATGGATAAAAATAGAAAATGTTACATCTGCAAAATTTCTGGGTGTTATAATTGACAAAAACTTGAATTGGGCTGAACATATACGTACCGTAGAAAACAAAATTGCTAAAACTATAGGGATACTGTATAAATTAGGAAAAATATTAGATAAATCAATTTTGAAGTTATTATATTCTAGCTTAATTTTGCCTTATCTCCAGTACTGTACAATGATATGGGCTAGTGGCTACCCTTCTAAGCTGAAAAAACTGATAACTCTTCAGAAACGAGCAATTAGGGGCATTAATGGTGTTGGCAGATTCCATCGATCTACTGATTTATTTAAAGAGGACAGGCTACTTAAACTTCCTGATATTTGTCATATGCAATTAATTACTTTTATGTTTCGGCATCGTCATGGAATGCTTCCTAAACGTTTTGATACCTATTTTAAAACTAAGGAACAAATACATCAGTATGAAACTCGCACTAAGACTAATTATCAGTCTTCCACCTGCAGGTCTAATACCCGCCTACATTCAGCAATGGTTCTTGGTCCAAAACTCTGGAATTCGTTACCCCAAAAGTTTAAGATTATGGACTCCCTAGTCACATTCAAAATAAGCTATAAACAGTTCTTGATATCTGGCTACTAACCGGTTTATTCTTTTGTTTGTTCTGTTTTATTTTATTTTGTTTCGTTTCATTCTATTTTATTCTATCTTGGTTTGAAGCACCACATTGAATGATGCATTCTGAAACTGGAAATTTGTTACTAATCACTCGATACATGTCATAGTTAGAATGAATCTCACTTCTTGATGGTTAATTAATTGCTGTCCTTGAACTACATTGTAAGGTGGACTCGATAAGCTCAGTTGAGCTTTTTTCCCCTTCCAGAATGATTCTTATGTTAAGCCAACACTTTGTGTATACCATTATGTGAATAACTGTACCGATGTGTTGTGACAAATAAATTGAAAAAAAAAAAATTGAAATTGAAATTGAAATGTATAGGGAGAGACTAACGGTTGTAAGTAGGTAGAAGGGCATGCAAGGATTTCTTATAGGTCAGCCAGACAGTTTAAATCTTATTCTAAATTCTAAAGGTTGAGCTCTTCCGCTCAGTCATATCAGTATAAGACTTATAACCGTTGATGCATTTAAATGTGAAATTTCAGAAGCCAGTGGTCATTATACGTGGAGTGGTCAACGTCGTTACACGAAAATGTGTTTTAAGCATGTCAAGGAGGAGCTTAGTCAGATGTTTGAGCAGCCATCGAACGAAGATTGCCAAAGCGGTGTAGACGAAGTCGATGGGAGTGAAGAGCACATATTAACGCCATCTCCGTCGAAAGAAACGAGTCGTATTCAGTGCTGTCAGTTTGATGTGTGTGGAAATTATCACTGTCTGTGTGAAATTTGTACACCAGAAGTCGAAGGAAACAAAGATAACTCGAGAGAGCTTCGTCTATCACGTCTTAAGATGGCGAATGAAAAGTTTAAGACGTCTGTGATTTGTAGAAATTGCAAAATGAATAGTGTAGAAATTCTGGCATTGCCTTGCACTCATGTTGTAACTTGTGAAAAATGTGCTGACATTTTGGATAATTGTCCATTGTGTGATGCTAGAGTTCTCGGAACCGTACGAATTTACATGGCTTAAACTCATCTTAATGCAGTTTAATGTACTGATGCTGTGTTTCGCTTCAATAAACGATTGATTAAATTCATGTCTTTTCGTGTTTGGTAGATAGATTATTATAGACAATGAAAGATAGTCGATAGTATGTGTGAGTGTGACGTCAATCCCTAATGAAGCCCTTATTCTATAATTCACAGAGTTGCAAGCTCATTGGATGCCTGTAGAAACTCCAAAAGGCAATGGCCTATAGTGTAAATGGCTAAGATTGTCTAAGAGGCTATGTGAGTGAAAGGCCCAAAACAATATGCATGTTGATTGCGTGTATTACAAAAACCTCTCAATTTGTGTTTAAGGAATATTCAAAGCCCTTGTAGCGCCAATGGAGGGGTCTAAATTTGATGTAGGCCACTGCTGTAGCTCACACCCAAAGGGGTCTAAATTTGATGTAGGCACCTGCTGTGGCTCACACCCAAAGGGGTCTAAATTTGATGTAGGCAGCTGCTGTGGCTAATACTCAAAAATACTGGCCACTTTGGAGGGGGAGGGGTATGCACACACACACTATGAAGATGGATGCTTGAAATGACCCTCCCACAGCTGAGTCTGTTTTTGGCTGATGTCATTACGGGCCTTTGACCTGTACTTGGACTAGATTATGCTTCAACTGTCACTATGGTAAAAATTATGCTTCAACTGTCAGTAGGGTGCAAATTATGCTTCAACTGTCAGTATGGTGCAAATTATGGTTCAACTGTCAGTAGGGCGCAAATTATGCTTCAACTGTCAGTATGATGCAAATTATGGTTCAACTGTCCATTAGTACACTACTAACATTTATGCCCACGCTGTATAAAAGATGCTGGGAAAAGATGCTTTCATGAAAAGAGGAGAATTGTTGAGAGGAGGGCTAAATTAAAGCCTAAAGAAAAGACTGGTCAAAACACTGGTATGGAGTGTGGCACTATATGGGTCAGAGACCTGGACCATCAGGAAAGATGAGATTAAGAAATTAGAAGCTTTTGAGATGTGGATCTGGAGAAGGATGGAGAAGGTGAGCTGGACTGAGCATATAACGAATGACGAAGTACTACAAATGGTTGATGAAAAACGATCGCTAATAACAACAATAAGAGAAAGACAGAAGAACTGGGTGGGGCACGTATTAAGAGGAGACTCCCTCCTGAAAGAAATCATAGAAGGGAGAATGGTAGGGAAAAGAGGGAGGGGAAGACCGAGGCAGATGATGCTGGGATGGATGGCCGATGGATACAGCGAATTAAAGGAAAAAGCACAGCACAGAGAAGAGTGGCGTCATTGGAAGTTGGAACCTGCCGAAGGGCAGAGAACTTAAAGAAGAAGAATGGTTGATATGTATATATACATACATTACAGTCAACCTTTAACATGCCACAGGTGCAGAGTTAACAACATTTATGCCCACGCTGTATACTATCTGAAATGATAGGAGGTTCCAAATTTGAATAACTACCAGCAGTTGCTAAAAGTAGCAAAGTGTCTTCAGGTTAATGCTTGTTTTCAGTATGGGCTTGTCAAAATGCTAGAGGTATACAGACTACTGGACAACTGAGAACATCCTGGAGATGCCTGACTTGTGCGTAACTAGACTTTTACTGTATAGTGTATTCTATACACGGAAGAAATGCAGACTTGCATTCCAGGTCACACTGGCATTAACCCAATCGTCTATTTGGTAACACAGAGGCAGTTACATGCAAACAGTTCAGTCTTATCTACTGGCTTTTGTAGAAATGTTTTCTTAATGCTTAAGGCACCAGTTGACATTTGCTTGAAGTGAAACCCTGATCTGAAATCATAATCCATCGGAGAAGACTGTGACCCTATGCTGATGAATCCAAGCACACTCCCGATCAAACATTTGTGGTTAAATTTTAATTTTAAATTATTTGGTTTTCAATGAATCTTAACTGCAGGTCATGATTGACGAGGCAATTGTTACTGCCAAGAAGGAGCGCATTTCATCTCTCAGCCAGGAATGCGAGATCCCTATGGAAGAACTCGATAAAATTGTGTTGCCAATCATCGATTCCTGTACCAAAGATGCCATTTCTGTATGTTTTGTTGTGTTCCTGCTGTTTGCATAACTCGCTGTCATGTGAACTTAGTATTATTGCAAAAGCTTTTAATGCATGCAAGATCACACAGAAATGTGATCTGAGGCACGGTTAATCAGTCACCGGTAAGGAGCAGTTAAGCTCACATTTATTTTTTGTCTTTGCTGATTTAAGTTTTCGTTGCAGGTACTATATGTTCATTCCAAGCGTTTAGGATATCATTTGTTTTACCTTGAAGTAATTTGTTCCCTATTTTTGCTTAGACTATAATTATTTACCTTGGAATTTGTTTCTTGATGATTAGGTTTTTTTTACTTTTGAAGTAATGTGTTCCTTGTTCTCAAAGTATATTTTGTTTACCTAGGAGTCTCCAGTAATATTTTCTCAGTTTTTTCTTAAATTGGAATTAATATTTTTGTTCTTCAGATGCTTTTCATTTCAGCAGTGCTCTGATAAATGGTAATTTATGCTTTCTGCATTGTGATATATTGTAAGTCATTAGATTGGTGTATTCAGACATTCCTCTCAACTTAAAATGGTCCTATTTGGCCGCGCTGCGGTTGGGAGCACCTCTGAGTAGTTCCCTTGAAGAGGCGCTATATAAACTCAAGTAATGAATGAATGAATTCAACCATGTTTTTTAATCTGTGTTTAGTTACATAGAATTTTTGTTGTTGCTACAGAATGGTAAAAATTGGATCTTCACACACTTCACTTCACCAAATAGTGGAGAACTTATAACAAAGTACATACTTGAAAGGTTAGATGTTTTAGAGTTAGTTCATTTCAGCCATTGTAAATTTGATCAGTTCAAATTACAATCAGTTAGTTTCTATGACTTATTCGATTTTGAATAGACTGTCGAATGGATTATGATTTTGACTATGAGTTCACTTGAAGCATCCATTAATTGATGTTTTATGCATTATGATAATGATGTTATGAAAGGCAGTTGACTAGATTGGATTAGAGTATGGCACAGCTCTCAACTGCTGTTTCACTTTCATGGTCTCTCTTCCGAAAATCTTATGTACTTACTGCTCACAATACTGTCATGGAAAAGCATGCCTTTTCACTTGTAAAACCATCTCCCAGGAATCTTAGAAATTCCCAGTTCTTCTTATTCATATCTCGGGACAACTGAGTCGAAAAACACTATGCTCTGCAGCCTTGGGAATCTGATAAGCAACTCAAGAAGCATTCTCTGCTTATCTTAATTGACACCTTTTTATAACCGTCAGATATTTTGAAGTTCTTGATGGACATACTCTGTAATTGTTCAGATTCATACATACACGATGTCTGAAATGGCTTACCTCTTCATCTCTACCTTCTCATTGCAAGTCAAAGTTGAGATGAAGAGGTTGACCGCAGTGGGAAGATCAGACAGCAAGGGAGGGCTTCTGAGTAGATAATCTTTAGGGGGTGCTATATGAATCTCTTAAATGAATGAGGAGTAATGCAACTACTTAGCTATTGTTAATACCCTGTTTTTCGTAACACTAACACACTTTAGTCTGAAAGTGATGTTTATATGACTTCTTGTGCTGACTATAACTTGTGTTTCTTCATGATGACAGAGTGATAACAGCTGTTGGACAGTGTTGGTAATAACTGTTTTTAAAGTATTAGTTTTTTGTTTTTAGCTTGTTTTGCATTGAAATGTTATTACTTTGCAGGATTCTGGACAAGGATGCGATATTTGAACTGCGTCTCCATCTGATTTATTTGATAAATGACGTTCTTCATCACTGGTAATTAATCTTAGCCAACCTTTTCCTTCTTTTGCACCTCTTTATGCCAGAAATATTAATCCATATTTCCATGAGGTTGGTATTGCTCTGTCATCCTAATTCTAGATGATTGGACTTGACTTGTATACAGGAACCCCAGTGTAGTGACTTGGCATAGCATGATTTGGTTAAATTTGTACCTATATTGCATGATTTACTTAAAGATGCTCTTCTATTCTTTATGTACTTTCTATTCTTAATGAACACCATATAGCATAGTGTTGTTTGAACAATGAACATACGATTGGTGGAGTAGTGTTGTTTCATATTTTTATTTATTTTGCGGGCAATGTAGCTGCAGAACCACTTAAGGCCAAAGTCTATGACATGACGAATACAATATTTAGTGTTCAATTCGAAGTTTGAAGCCATTGCGGTTTGATTTTGTGTTAGTTGGACTGTTTTTTTCAATGTGTAGTAGACGTGTATTTGGAAGATTTTTAAATTCTTTTGCAGTATGCGAAAAAACGTGGATGATCTCCGTAAGCTGTTGGAGGATATTGTGGTTCCTGCTTTCTGCGTTTCACAGCTTGATGTTGATGAAGAGCGCAAGTTGAAACTGACCAGGGTTGGTTTTCTTCATTTTGTTTGATTGGGTTTGGTTTTTTCTTACCAGTTAACTTTTGTTATATCCTTGGTTTCTTTCCTAGGTTTGGTTTAGTTATACAGGACTGTTTTTATATGACTGGGTTTGACTTTCTAACCAGGCTTGGTTTTGTCTAACAGGGTATGGAATTGTCTGATTTTTGTTTAGTTGGGTCGTGTTTAGTTTGACTAGGCATGGCTTTGTCTGCAGTTTTGTGTCATTGGGTATAGTTTTGTGTGATAAGGTTTTGTTTGTCTGACTTTTCTTATAGCCTTTGTTTCCTGATGAAGCTAGTTTTTGTCTTCAGGACTTGAAACTTCCTGAGGTCTGCGTTTTTACTCTTTGAAATGTATTTCCTTGGAGGGCTTATACCACTGTAGCCTGTCTATCATTGTGAGCTCAGCTGGTTTTATGTAGACAGTTGTGAAATCTTATAAATGTATGTAATTCATTCATTCATTCAGGAAATTTATATAGCACCTCTTCAAGAAGCCTACTCAGAGGCGCTCCCAGCCTCAGCCAAAGAGACAGGACTTGATGTAATGTAATGCAATACATGATTTTTAGTAGAGCTCTATCTTTTACTATTATGTACCTAGAGGAATGTGAATTCACTTCGAAGTGACCATTGACTAGTGATTTAATATGTTTTTGTAAATTTAATCACAGATTTGTTTAGTGTGACTTCAAGAGAACGTCATCAGAGGTGTCACCACATAACACAAAACGACAATCAGATCAAATAGTTTTCAAGTGTTTACGAAAGAGACTCATGTCACAAGTGGCTAGGCAAATTATTCCAGAAAAATGGTCTGATCCTATTGAAGCTTCTTTGATGGACTGTGGAAGATTGGACAGACAGGACAACCAGGCTACCTTGTCTAAACATAGGTATTCTGCTGATTGGCAGAGCCATAGCATTTCACACGGATTGTAGCTGATTAAAGTGAGGAAGGATTAGACCTGTGTAATATTGGCACAGCCATAATTAACCCAGGTGAATGTATGCATATCGAGGTTATGGTGATTGGAGTTGTGGTGAGCAACATTTACGAGAATGATAAGAGTTTGAGATTAGATACCTGAGAAATTTTTATTTAATTGGAGTGTGCAGTATAAGAAAATGTACTTTTTTGTATTTCAGCTGCTTAGCCTGTGGGAGAGTAACAACTACTTTGACCAGGGTGTGATTGATGTAAGTAGTCTGCTTCATTTTTTAGTTTTATACTGTGGCCAAAAATTGTGTTTGTAACTGACGATGGCATTCTTGGTAAAGAGATGTCCACGAGGAATCATGGTTGTATTTCTACCAGTGCATCCAGATTTTTAAATATGAAAGTAGAACTCCCATGGCCCCTAGTGGAAAGTAGTGGAGGCGTTTTCTAGGCCTTTGAGCTAGCAATGGATGAATCCAAAGATTGTGACTAGGGGACAGTGCATCAAAAGACTTGCCATTTACTTCCCAGCTTATGCTCGTATATACCAAATTATACTGACAGACAAGCACATACAAACAACTTGCCCAAGGTTGTTGCATGAAGTCCACTCAGCAGACTTAACCTGCAGTCGTTGAAGTACAGACCAGACTTGCACTGAATGAACCAATGTGTTACAGTTTTCCAATTTTATTAACCAAAGCTAAGCACTTGTCTGCAAACAAACTAACAGCGTAATGTCCATTCAGTGTCAACTATGCACGCCACAAAAACTCTCTTTTTAGTCCGTTGAGAAAAATCATCAAGAGCAGGGAGCCAAACTGCCACCAAGAGGTAAATAGCCGAACTGCCTCCGTGTGTACCTAAGTACCCCTTTTTGTTAGACCACATGCACCTGTCAGCTAATTAACAACTTCAAAAATAAGCTGTACAACCAGGCATGCATTCCCATTCACTTGTTTGCTGGTAATAGATGCTTAACTGCTCAGTAAGGGTCCAACCACCAGTTAAACACTGGTCAGCTATTTGTGATGTCTGTGGCTTTAAAGGAAGATAAAACAAAAATGCTACCAAGTTATATATCTGGGGATCTGTTCTACTAAACCAAAGTCTTAGCCTATTGCCAACAGTGTTTCATGTATTTTATGAAGATGTGTTTTTATATTCTGCATAATTGTAGCGTATGAAAGACCCGGACTCTGGCATGGCTAGTTGGCTACTTACTTATCACCAATTTACAACAGTTTAATAGATGCTTAACTTATCACCAGTTTACAAGTTTAATAGATGCTTAACTGCTCAGTAAGGGTCCAACCACCAGTTAAACACCAGCTATTTGTGATGTCTGTGGCTTTAAAGGAAGATAAAACATGTATTTTATTAAGATGTGTTTTTATATTCTGCATAATTGTAGCGTATGAAAGACCCGGACTCTGGCATGGCTACTTATCAGGTATGACAAGTCGGTTGCATATGGTTGGCTACCTTGTTAAAATACCTTTATAAGCCATGGTTCTGAGAAGTTTCTATAGAGGAACATGAACAATTGTCTTTTCTTTACATTTGTAGACCATGCTTTCAAAGAATTTCGTTAGTCTGCTGTAACCATTTCCTATGTCGTTATAGATTATGCTTCCTAGTGCTATAAAGACCTCTGACCAACTGTTTTAACTTTACCTGCATAGACCATGCTTTTGAGGAGCTTCTGTTAACACAGCTGTCACCAGTTGTGTTAACTTTGCCTTCTAGACTGCTTTTGAGAAGTTTCTTTAGAGGTCTGTAACCAATTGTTTTTAAGCTAACTGCGAGAAGTAGCTATGGTTAACAACTTCACTTTCAGTTTTGGCACATGAGGGTGGATGTTACGTCCTTCCCTCATCATTTGACCTTCCCACCAACAGAATAGGTGTAGCTTTCTTAGATGACTGAGCTTTGTTTTTATCAAAGGCGAGCCTCATAACGGATCATGCGAGTGAGGTGACACATATCTCGACTGAAATGAATGCTCGATATCTGGCACTTCAGAAGCAACACCAGGACTTTGTCAACCACTGGAACAGTCAGATCACAAATCTGGAACAGCAGTTACTTCTTCAGAGTAAGCCATCATGTTACGAATACTGCGTACATTCAAACAAGTACTATGTTTATTGTGTTGCTTATTGATTGTGTTTGATGGTGGTTGTTTGTCTTTGTTTATAAAGAATGGTTAAATCACAGTTTGTTTTATTGTGTGTACAAAAAGTAATTGCCAAATGTTTTAACTTGACTTGTTTGTTTCTGTTTTAGGTTCAACAGCTACGAGCCTGATTAGTGCAGCATCTACCCAGATGGCGATAGGATCTTCTGCTGCACTGATCTCACAGGCGCCACCTAGTGGCATAGGTACCAGCCAGCTGTCCATCCCTCTGCCCATAGTGCAGCCATTGGTGGCCTCACAGGTATGTGCATTGCTGTTATCATTGGCCTTGCTTCTCTGTTTCACATTGCCTATCAATCACTGTTCAGTTACAGTGCTTTGAATGATCAAAAGAGACCCTTTTAAAAACTCCTTTTGGAATAATAGGCACTATGTAAATGTTCTATTACATATAATAATAATAATATCTTTTCTTTAATGAAGTGCCTGACAAACACACTGCGCTGTACATTTACATGTTATGACAATTAAACAATTCACAAGAACACAAATGACAGAAGACAAATCTTAACTACTAACAGAACAGACAGCCTGCAATACACAGTGCTAATAGCAGCCTACAAAGCATGTCCGCCTACGGGCTTGATCTCGGTACCTCTAACTCTCTATGCCAGTGTGTTATCCAATGCGCTATCGGGCCCCCCTCCATGCATGTATGCATTCTTTCATGCATACATACATTCATCCAGATGCATACATATATGCAGATATACATATACATACATAATCCGCACAATTCCAGTTACATGGAAATGTACATACATACATCCAGAGTGCATATACATTATCCCTTGTTCGTTATTTGTGTTTGTTGATGTGGTATTTTGCAGTGTTCTCTGGCATCAACACAGCAGCAGTCAATGGCACAAGTTGGAGGTCCAATGGCCTTTCCTCCACCTGGTTTTGGTCCTCCACCTCTTGGATTCAGCCAGCCACCGCCTGGCTTTGGACCACTACCACCTCCTCAACAGTTTGACTATGCACATGGTAGGTAAACAATTATTGATAAATATATGCTTGTATTATACTAGATGATAGGTATTTGCTGGATGGTAGCTATTTATACTGAATGATAAGTATGTTAGATGGTAGTCATAACCAAACTGTCCATAATTCAACTCTCAGCATGCACTTGAGAAGTATGGAGGGAAACAACTAATGTGCATTGGACAATGGACACCTGCAAGTACTCAGCCTGTGGACAGGATGATGGTGATAAAGCATACTGGATGGATGGATGTTTGTTGGTTGAGCACTACATTGTCTGTGGTGGAGTTTGTCTCCAGCTGCACAAACATTCATATGCAGACGAACATGTCATTCTTTGAGACCTCTAACGTTAGTTAGACTATTGAGAAGCGCTAGTATTAGGTGCTTCATACATGCTGCATTTTGACATTAATTGTAGCAACATTGTTGGAGACCTATGGAAAATAAACTCAATTATAACATGATTTCATTATATGTTGATTATCAATTTGTTTCCCAAGGACAACATTGTAGTGAACTTCTCATGCACTTGAAAGGCACTAAAAATACCCTGATATGTATATGCATACATGCATAATGTACATTTGTGCATACATACAAGCAAGCACACACACACATTATATATAAAATTTGTGTGGACATTTATGCAAAAAATTTTTGGACTGTAACAAAACCTGTTTTGTTGCCTTTCCAGGTCAAGTTCCACCACTGCTGAGTGATTTTGGAGGTCTTCCACCACTTTCAGGTGCAGGACCACCAACAATTCATCTGCCAGACCTGAGCAAACCACCCCCAGGTTTTCCACCTGCTGGAGGTTTCCCTTCTGGCGCTATTCCACCTCTTATGCCTCCCAGTTCTGATGCTGACCTGATGCCTTCAATGCCATATTTTGACTTACCCGCTGGGCTAATGGCACCTCTCGTTAAGGTAAGACAAGTGGCAGTAATGCTGACTCATTGGGATAAATAAAGACATACTTTCAGTCGATGAATGTACAGTACAAGTCTGGTGATACCGGCTGTCGGGGTCAAACTGTCGGAACAATACTGAGTCGCTTGCTACTAGAATACACTGAAATTTCTTAGAAATAGCAGATAGCCTACTTGCATTTGTCAGCAAGTGTGTATTTTTGTCAACATTGTCAAAATCCTAGCTGTAGAATTCAGTTTCAAGTATGAGATCGAATTTATAATGGGTAAAAAGCTAAATAAAATTAATTAAAACTAAAAAAATTAAATTTATATTTTAATGCTGATGTGTAATCATTAAAAGCACATGATGAATTTCATTGCTTGCGCTTCAGGATTTGGGTCTTTTATAGGTGTTCCTTTGACCTCTCGTGAGCATACCACACAAGAGCAGTGATCCTTTTGGCCTCATTTCTGTTTGGCCGTGTCTGGGCTGGGAGCACCTCTGAGTAGGCTTCTTGAAGAGGCGATATATAAATCTCCAGAATGAATGAATGAATGAAAAGGTCTGCTGAAGCATTGGCCTGAGTTTTTCCACCATGTATGCGATCTATGGTCGCTAGTTTTTCTTGCATAAAGTAGGAACATTGATGCGGATTTTGATGCCTGCTATCACCATTTCTAATATTATGCATTTGCTAAGGTTATGGAATTTTTAAATATTAAATTAATGTAGAAAATAACAGTAGCATGAAAGTGTGAATAGGCATGATACATGTCGCCAATCAAAATAAGAGAAAGGGAAACAGGAAATTCTGTACAGCATATTGTCACAGAGAGACAGAGATAGAGAAGGAGAGAAACAGAGAGAGCTAGTCAGAGATACAGACAGACAGACAGAGAGCTAGTCCATACATCATTGTATATTAGCCGTTTCCTCATGCTCTTAGCCCTGAGGTATATATGTCTTTAAGTATTGTATGTTAAGCGAATGCCATTGCTGGGTCATGTTATTGGAATTTTACCTTAGTGGACAGGCTCAGCCCAATAGAAAGTAGAGAAAAGATATTGGTGGAGAGCTGTTAAAGTCGGATGGTTAAAATGGCTGATGTTTATGTTGCACTTAGCTGGAAGATTGTGACTACAGACCCTTAGATCCGAAGGACATTCGTCTTCCTCCTCCAATGCCTCCAACAGAGCGTCTCCTGGCTGCTGTGGAAGCATTCTACAGCCCACCCTCACATGAACGACCAAGGGACAGGTAGGAAAGCTTGCTTCTTTCTTTGCGTCGTGGATACAACAAAGGCTCATATAGAGCGAATGCCATTACTGGATGTACACAATATGACTGGATGTGAGCAAACCCATGGCATAGTTTTGACAGTGGGAGTCACTGACGAAGTTCTGAAAAGGGTGGCAAGCAAGGAAGAGCATGTTTTGGTGTGTTTTTAGCCTGGTGGGAACCATAAAACCATAGTGCGACATGGTAGGCTGTGGGACAGTCTCGTCAATAGCATGCTTGGTCTGCATTTTCAATCCTGCTGAGCAGACTGCATGTAACAACCATGGAAAATATAATCATGTGCACTTGTCTGTGACCAAGCAGTATTATTTAGTACCAACATAAGTTTGGAAAGAAACAGGAAGTCCTGTGAAACAATGACCACATATACAGGGCCTTGGAATTCATCCATTGCCAGATCAAGGGCCAAAAAGAAGGAAATGGGAACCTCCTGTACATCCAACATGGGACATGGAAGCATTACTGAGGAGTGCTGCCTTCAAGAGGTACTTTGGTGAGATACATTACAGCAAAACTTTTATATTCTTTTGCCAATTGGTTGTTGGTTTTTAATTAATTTTAGTGATGGATGGGAGAAGCTTGGTTTGTTTGAATTCTTCAAAGCAAAGCAGAAGGCAAAGAAGATGAAAGCGGACCGCAACATCGCACGTAGAAGGTCACGTTCTCGGTCACGATCTCCGTCCCCAAGGCCACGTCGACGAAATTCTCGAAGATCAAGGTTACAGTTTTTGAGACTTTGTTGCAGACCATCTCCAGCTACACAAACATCATTCATACAAAGACAGATTTGTCATTCTTTTGGTTAAAAAAATCATATTTGTGACTGTTTTTCAGGGTCAATCAAGGGCTGCTTTTATTTTGTGCAAACTTTGTTGTGTTCTCAGTATAATTGAAAGGTGCTTTAAGTATTAAATTGCTTCTGTGAAATAGATCAAGGTCGCCGCTTGAGTATCAGAGAAGCTCACTGTCAAAGTCAAAGTCAAAGTCCAAGTCACGTTCTAGGTCGAGGTCGAGGTCAAGGTCTCAATCTCGGTCACGATCAAAGTCACGTTCTCGTTCTCGTTCTCGATCGCCTGCTCGAAGACGTTCCGCTGAGAAAAGCCCACCTGTTGCTGGATTCTTGTGAGTACAGATAGTGCCTGAGAAAAAGAGAGCATTTCCAGAGACTCTGTTTCCAGGGATCTACTTCTGTGGAGGTTTCCAGGGACTCTGTTTCCATGGGATCTTCCATGGACCTATGTTTCCCTTTGGGTTTCCAGGGATCCTGTTTTTGTAGATCCTGTTCCCAGGAACTTTGTTTCAATGATGAGGTACCTGAGGTTTGCTAAAGACCTTTGGAACCGAGGTTTCAGCCCTAGAAACATCTGGAACCCTGTCCTTCATAATTTTTTACTAACATTATTTTAAAGACATTTTCTGTCCTTTTTCCTTCTGGGCTTAAAATGGACTTAACATTCCCTGTATGTTATTGCTTGCAAGTGAGATTTTGAGGCACTTATATGGCTGTTTATTGTTGTCATTTAAATTTTAATTTGAGTGCAGTTATTGATGACCTTTCCAAATGGAATTATGTATCATGTAGTCTTCACTAATAAACCCGGCACATAAATCATTGCATAGACTTCCTATTCAGCAATGAATCTTGTCAAAATTGGGGTGTATGGTTTGTAAAACATTGGTTGCTAGCAAACCCTAGTATTTAAAAGCAGTCCTTATTCCTCAGTGTTCAGCCACGTCATCTTATATGGTCACACCTAAAACTAGAGCTGTACTGTGTGAACGAACATTTTCATTTGCTGGACTTAAATTTTGGAATTTTTTCCCTGTTTCTGTTCATTCTGCTAAAGAATGCTACTTCTGCTACTTTTTGTCATATAATTCTCAGCTTAAAAGTTACTTTTTCCAATTGCTTTATCCACCATAGGCTCTCTCTCTCTCTCTGTTGTAGTGGACTGACCTTCTGGCTGTTGACCTGATTACGGGATGGGTTTATGTGCCTTTGGTCGATGCCTTATGCATTTGATACTGGCGATATAGAAGCTACTAATTAATAATTATAAGCTACTAATTAATAATTGTAATCTACTAATTAATAATTATAAGCTACTAATTAATAATTGTAATCTACTAATTAATAATTATAAGCTACTAATTAATAATTGTAATCTACTAATTAATAATTATAAGCTACTAATTAATAATTGTAATCTACTAATTAATAATTATAAGCTACTAATTAATAATTGTAATCTACTAATTAATGATTATAAGCTACTAATTAATAATAAATAATTGTAAACTTGTTATAAATAGGCTTGTGATAAACGTAGGCATGTAATAAATGTGGACAGGTATTAAATATAAGCGCATAACAAGTGTAGGCATGTAGAAAGTATCGGCATGACAGACATAGGATAAATATTAATGTATAACATATTATTTGACTGAACGATTATCTCTTCTTGTCTCTGTGTTTTTAGTTCGGAGCCGTATTATCAGGCAAGTGCTGAGTCGCGTTTAGGAGAAGAAAATAAAGGACATCAGTTGCTGACTAAGATGGGTAAGAACAAATGAACCATGTGCAATTTGAAGATTTTGGAAAGAATGTCTGTTGTTGCAGTTCAGCAAATAGCTTGCTAAGGTCTGTTTTGTAATGCTATATCTGTTCTATGGTTTGGATTACATCGCTGTTCAGGTAAAAAATGTTCACCTTTATGGTCGTATTTGTTCATTTATGATAAATCTTGTTGGGCCATAGGACTTTGATGGTGTAACACTGGTAAAGAGGCCAGGGCAAAAACACTGAGAATCACTGGCATAAGGTACTGATCTTCTCTTCTTCAGTTTAAATGACCACAAACTCATGCCTTTTATAGTAATGATGCTCTAGAGAAGTTATTAGATTTGGTTACAATAGGTTAGAATCTCACGCCTGAATTATGATTTTTCCAGGTTGGGGTGGAGGTGGACTTGGAACAAGAGAGGAAGGCATCGTCGATCCCATCAATCACGCAGATGTCCGGGATAAAATGGACCAGTTCAAAGGCCTCGGTCTTCCAATGAACGATCCGTTTGAGCAGTTTCGCAAGAGCAAGAGTCACGGGTTTACTACTCGAATGAGGGAAAAGGCAGAGGCTCTGGCTGCCACTGCTGCTACACAGCCTGCTGGCTCAGTATAGATGTCCACTGGCATAACATCAGTGACTAGAGGTCATCCATCAAGTGCATCCACTCTTGACTGTATTTGTCTACATTTAGCATTACCCTCACCAAGTGTCAACATTTGCACTACAATGGAGTAGTAAGGCCTAGGCCTGTCTGTTGTCTGACTGCAGTTGGTGCCTAACCCTTTAACAACGAGAAGGATTAGTTTTCCATGTATTTCATTACATGATCGTCGTTAAAGTGTTAAGACACAGGATATAATGAAAACAATGTATATACCAAATTTATATTGGGATGTCTGCACAGTTCCTCTTCACCGCATTTGTTTATGGATGACATTTCTCTATCCCATTTTGTGGATGTCCTCAATGGAAAACCCTTAGAGCTATATTGCTTACTGGGCACATATGATATGAATTTAATTTAGTTCTAGTTGGAAGTCAAGTGGAATGACTATTTTGAGGACATCCAAACATGTGGAAGTAAAGCAGAGGACAGTATCTTGCAATGGACATTAACTTTTGTTATGCAAGCAATGACAGAGTTGTACCAACTTTTGTTGGACGTTGGTTTCAGATGGAAAATCAACCAATCCTGTTTTCTGATAAGTGCTGATGTGAGGCATTAAAGGCTTTGGCTGTGTTGTTATGATTGTGTCTGTTCTTATGCTTTGAGACAAACATAGAAACAGTGTTTGTAAATGTCTCAACAGAGTCAGTGTTGAATCCTGTCTATGAATTAAGGCGTAGGTGACATTCCAAACAAGAACTCTTTTCCAATTTGGGTTGGCTTTTATGGATTGCCTTTCCTCAAAAGTAAGAGATAAGCTTTAGGTAATCCTCTTTTTGAACGCTCTGTAGAAACATTTCAATTTTTGAATGCTCTGTAGAAACATTTCGCTTTTTTAATGCCCTCTAGAAACATTTCATAAGCATGGTCCTGTGGTCGTACGGCATCTTTGTTTTGCCTTTGCGGCCGATAAATGTTCACAACATTTCAAGATCATAAAGGCTGAAGCTTAAAAACAGTTCAGTGACGAAGCAGTTTAACCTCCAACTTTGTGTCTGAACTTGTTTACCACTGCAAAGAGATGTAAGGCTAAGTGGATGCCAGGGATGTGGTATTGGACAGTTGATCATCCACAGTAATAGCAACCGGGCTGGATGGTACTTCATTCTACTATCAGTTTCAAATCAACTGTGCCAAGCAGCCACCTGTCTCTGCTGATGTACTTGGCATCTTTGTTTTTGTCTCTGCAGTCAATAAATGTTCACAATCAGTTATTGCTTGTGAATGTTTATCGGCAGCCAGCTCTCTCTTTGATTTTTTGAGTAAACTTTAGTCACTAATTGAATATTTGATTTCTTCTGTGTCTGAAATAGTTGCAGTGATGTGGTCTCGAGACCGCGGTCTTGGTCTCGAGACCGAAAAAATGCGGTCTCGGTCTCGAATCTGCCGGTCTTGGTCTCGGTCTTTAAAGGTGCGGTCTTGGTCTTGGTCTTAAAGGTGTGGTCTTGGTCTTGGGTGTCTGGTCTCGGTCATTCGCCTTTGGTCTTGGTCTTGCACCTTTGGTTTGGCCTTTGGTAGGAACTAGAGTGGATTATTTGTTAAATGTTGTCGATATTTTCGGTTATTCAGGGTCTACTGAGATAGCTTCGAATTCGAAAGCGAGAGAGGACCGCGTTGTTCGCTTCTGATCAGAAGCGACAACAAAACATTGAGGCACAGTTAACCATGACCTCTGGTGCTCTAGTGACTAGTTAAGCTTACACTGATGCAGTTTCTCGAGGCAAAATCAGTAGCCTGGTAAACGATGCAGATCAGGTATTGGTGGGGAATTTTTCTCTACTGGCAAAGTTTTTTGTATTCCGCAACACCTGCACCTACTGAGAGTGTCTTTAGCTATAGTGTGCCCTTCATGAGACCTCGAAGACTTGGGGATAAAAACCATAACTATAAATATAATAAGCATCTGATCTGAGTAATGGTAATATGTAATATTACAACTGAGAATTGCGTTTATGGTCTTGAGGCTTATCTTGGTCCTGGATGATGTGGTCTTGGTCTCGGTCTTGGACCACACGGTCTTGGTCTTGAACCACGCGGTCTTGGTCTTGGACCCCGCGGTCTTGGTCTCGGTCTTGGTCTTGGAATTTTGGTCTCATGCACAACACTGAATAGTTGTAATTGTAATTGAACATTTGTATAGCGCCACTCAGAGATTCAGAGGCACTCCCGACCCAGGTCAGTGCTGTCTCTAACAAATAAGATAGTCTTCAGGCGTTTCTGAAACAGAAGAAGACAAAGGCCGAGGGGCTCAAGACTCAATTCATGTGGAAGATGGTTCCAACTAGAGGGGCTGACATAAGCAAAGCTTCTGAATTGAGCAGTTGCACCACGCATGCGAGGGACAGCCAGAAGGCCTCTGGCGGCCAAGCAGAGAGCAGAGTTACCAGGGAGTGTAGAGACCGATCTACATAAGGTATGAAGGAGCTACCCTGTTTATTATGATTATTATGGGTGACTAATGACTGCTCTTCAAGTGCTCCAGTTTATATCTTAATAGGTTGGAAGGGCTTGAGTTGAAACAGCTCATCACCTTTCCTATACATAAGAAAGGCCATACCCTGGATGTCTTGGTAACTTTACTAAAGCAAGATATCCTGGCTTCTCCTTTGTGGTTGTCTCCATCCCAAACGGATTGCTGTTTGGGATGGAGATATGACTGCCAAAGTGTCAATGACAGTAGCGTCCCAGGCCAGTCATTTCCCGCTGTCCCACTGGATAACGGTGACGCCGTCTGGGTGTTTCCCGTTGGACCTGACAGGACCCGCTGCTCTTTTGTTGCCAGGAAACCAGCCTTGATGAGGCAACGGCAAATAATGTCATTTAAAAAAAATTAAAATATTTTTTATTAATTGCTCATGTTGTTATTATTATTTTTATGCATGATCCCTCAGGGACTTTTATTATTATTATTATTATTATTATTATTATTATTATTATTATTATTATTATGGGTTCTATGGACAAGGATATGGTGATAGCACTTGTTCTTGACTTGTCTGCTGCTTTTCATTCATTCATTCATTTCAGGAATTTGATATAGCACCCCTTCAAGGAACCTACTCAGAGGCGCTCCCATCCCAACCACGGCAGCAAAATTAGACTTGAGCAACTTTAAATGTGTAGCCGCACTACCCCTTGGCAGTAGGCGAACATCTTGTGACGTCGTGGACCATTCACTGTACTGAGTTGCTCATCTTATTTACTTGAGTGTTTTCTTTTACTACTTTGTCTCTGACTGACTATTTACATGTATTTGCAAATCATCGCACAAGCATGTTTGTGCCTTACACAGATTATTTATCATTGTCTCTGTGTCTGCTAGGATATCTCCGGCAAATGCATTAGTCGCCAGTTGCCTAGATTACTGTAACTCACTTCGTACTGGTAATATGAGGTCAAATTTGCAGAAGCTACTCAGAAGGTTTAACTAATCTTTAACTATAGTCATAACTAGCATCAACAGGGACGCAACTAGCATTGGGCTTCATCAGATTAACTTTTCTGAGTCTTTCTCTAAAGTCTTTCGTGGTGAACTAGATTTCTTGGTTGCTGGACCTAAATCTTTTAATCCCTCTTGGTACCTGTTCGTTCTGCTAGTCTTCTTTCTCTACTTTGGACTTTTTTTCAAATGACTTATCTATCGTAGGTTGTGTGTGGGTCAGTACAGCTGCCTGTCTCTCTGCCTTGGTCTGTCTCTCTCGTGACCTGTCTCGCTGTCTGTGTGTCTCGATATGTGTCTACCTCACTGTGTCTAATTATAGGTCTTTCACCTGTGTCCGTTTTTTGTTTCTGTGTCCATCTGTCTACCTTTGTGTCTATCTGTTTATATGCATACATAAAGTATGTAGCCTACGTACGGCGTATGTGTGTACACGTAAGTATGCATGGCTTGCAGTATGCTGCGTGTAGGAGGCAATTAGCTGAGCAATTAAAGGTTATGACTGTAAACGATTCGTGCACTCGTTATAAGTCGTTTATTTATTCCGTTATAATGTATTTGGGTTGAGAAAAGGAATGCGTGAGGAGGACAGAGAGTTAGCGGCGGTTGGATGGAGGGAAGGCTCCACGGCAGAGGAGCAGCGATGAAGGCAGGGAGGAAAGGAACGCGTTGACTCGTGCATAGCGAGGTGAACTGCATTTATACTGGAGATCTTTTGGTTCGATTTTCCCATTCTCTCTGTCTGTATTTGCTGAGTCATGGCTATCTGGCATTTCTAACTAGATTTATTTAGATAAACTGAAAATGTTTTTGGCTGTAGAGTGTATAGTTCGAATGTTTAGTTATAGCTGCATTGGTAGGGGCGTACGTCCATGCACCTCTGTGCTAGTATGCTAGAGCGCGTGCGTATCGCGGTTCGCCTCCCGTGGTGGCCTCCCGATCGTGGCTTATTTAAGAGGTTCTCGGGCTAGCACGGTCCTTGCACGGGGACCTTAAATGGCTTGGCACCCATTCACACGGGCACCGGTGGTGATCAGGATCGAACCCAATAAATTCATAAAAAATTATCAGGGTCAAGGCTATACGGTCGCTATATAAAACGTGTACATTTGGGCCTACATTACATTTGTGCAATGTGCACGAAAGTCCGTGAGAGTGTGAGAGTAAACTCATCAAATCTGTCCTGCCGCAATACGGCACACCGCAAACAGTTTTAAGCAGAGTTGTGCATGGCATTCCTCGTTAGCCAAACAAGGGTGAACATCGGGGTGCGTAAGTTTACGGGCGTCGATAAAGTATCTTTTGGCATGCAATGCGCGGAAAATACTATGTTTTCTAGTACTGATATGACACTAGCCCTCACCATAACCGATCCTCACGAGGCCTAACCTTACCGTAACCGACGCGAGAAAACCTACGCACCCCGATTCTAAATGTTAACCCAAACTAGTACTATGAATGGAAAAGACCCCCCACCCCCAATGTTCTGAATGGATCGACGCCAATGATGATCTTACTCCTCAGACCACCATGTTCATTGGACCCATAGCTGGTCACAAATTAAGTTGCCAGTTGCCACCAGTGAGTCCAGTGTTGGCTCAATGAATCGTAGCATAAGCGTTAACTCCAAACTTCTAAAGCGCCACTCAAAAGCCAATCGCAGGGCACCAGCTTATTCACGAGCGCTGCGTCGAGTCAGAGGGGTTGTCCAAAAGAGTAGTTCGAAGGAGGTCGGAGGCTGGTTGCTAGATCAGAGCAGATGTTAAGGTGGGTGTCGTTTGGGTCGAGAATTGGAAAGTGAAGGATCAGGTGAGTTTGGGTCTGAATTCTTGGAGAGGTATGACTTTGGTTTTGAGTGAAAAGCCCAAGGGGTGATGGATAGGCCTAGAGGAGCCGGAGGAAGGTGATGGTGGATGATTGGCAATGATGGTGAGGAACCGAAAAAGGGCGGAATTCAGGAGGCAGATCGTTCCAGAGACGTGGTGCAGTGTTGGATATGGCTTGGTTGGAGAACTTGAGATGAGTATACTGGCTGGGGGTCGAAAAAGACTGAGACAGGAGGATGATCGGCGGAGCGGGTTGGTTGGCTGGTGAAACGCCCGCGAAGGTATTTGGGCTGGGAGTATTAATTGTAGGGAGTTGTAGTTTAGTGATAGGACTTTGAAGTGAATTCGCTCTGGGATTTCTATAGCCAATGGAGTGATTTGAGTATGGGAGTGATATGCAGTGTTGTTCAGTAATTGAAATACATGTAATTGAATTACGTGTTCTGTAATTGAATTACATTTTAAGTCCAGTAATTGTAATTGTATTTCAATTACAATCTTTCATGTAATTTGTAATTGAATGAAGTGTAAATTGCGAATTACTTTTTTAAAGTCGGCAAAGATGCCGGATTGACCCGGGCCACCAATTTAATTGAATAAACTGCTCTGCATCATCATGACTGCATGGCAACATAATTGTCAACATTACTCTATCCTTAGGCTACACCCCTCTTACAATCTTACAGCACACTTTGATAGACCCCAAATGCAAGGGCTGACTATCACTATAAGACTATCCATGCAGTCATGCACTCATTCTTAGCTAGCTTACTGCGGCTGCCTACAGGAAACAGCTCGAGCTTCCATCTTCAGCTCAAGTTGAGCGTCTCTTTAGCACTGCTGGACAAATTGACTCACTCATCCAGACGCAATCAACTAATTAAGTTCTCTAACAGACCATCATTTTGAAAAACTTCTACTCCTGAAAATCAAATAAACTCTAACTTGTTCTAATGGATCATAATATTGTAAATCGTATTTCGGATACTTGACAAACTTGTAATACAATTGAATGTATAGATTACAATTTACAGGCCATTGGCTTATTGTATGTTTTAATTTCAAAATAGAGTAAATTAAAAATTATCGAAAAAAATCTAAATCATTTGCCAATTTTAAAGGAATAATTGAAAAGTAATTGGTAATTGAATTACAATCAAAATGTAATTGTAATTCAATTACTTTCACTATCAAGTAATTGTAATTCAATTACATTTACAAGCATGCAATTGCAATTATAATTGAATTACATTTACAATGTAATTGATACAACACTGGTGATATGATGATGCTTGGGCGTTCTGGTGACAGCTCTAGCTAGTTAATTTCGGATAGGTTGCAGACGCTCGAGTTGGGTGGAATCAACATTGAGGAACAGGGAATTGCAGTAATCGAGCTTGAGTGGATAATGGAGGCAGCAATGGTGGAGGCAGTTTTGAAATCGAGCATGGGCCGGATGCGGCGGAGGTCACGAATGTGTACAAAGCAGGAGCGCGAGAGGTTGGAGATGTGGTTAGAGAAAGACATGTGAATCAAAAGTAATACCAAGAAAGTCCAAGATTGCGGACAGAGGAATCGGAGGTGAAGGTAAGAGCTTGGGAAGAAGGATATGTACAGTTGGGTATCGTCTGAGTACGGATGGTGGTCAACAGAGGAGGATTTTATGAGATGGCCAAATGGTGTGGTATAGAGGATGAAGAGGAGTGGACCCAGGACGGAGCCTTGAGGGACAACATATAGTAGAGTGGGAGGGGCTGCGAACAGTCGCTGGATGCTTTAACAGAGAAGGATGTGGAAGACGAGTAGGACTGGAACCAGTGTATAGAGCGGTGCCAAATTAAGGCTCCAAACCATGAAGATAGTCGATGAAGAAGGAGGCTGTGATCAATGGTATCGAATGCGGCGGAGATGTCAAGGAGACAGAGGCAGGAGACTTGCTGATGGCTGACGGCAGAGACCAGTTTATTGTACAGAGAGGCAAGTAGAGTTGATGTGGAGTGGTGTTTAGTAAAGCCAGATTAATGGAGGTTGAGGAGTGAATTAGAAGCGAGGTATTGTTGAACTGCGTAAGTAAGGATAATTCGTTCAGTTAATTTAGACAGAAAGGAAAGAATGGTTTCTTTGTCAAGATTTGCTTTTTTTAGAAGGGGAGTGATGAGAGTGCTTAAAGTAGGCTACATGCGGAAGCTGCCACTAGAGAGAGGAACGAGGACTGAGGCATTGTCTTTTAGGAGAGAGATGGGAATAGCAGTAAGTTCGAAATGCTTGTTGGGAGGAGAGTTTAGGAGGAGTGACACATCTGTTTCCGTGGCAGGAGAGAGAATTGGCAGCGATGACTAAAGGCAGGAGGAGTAAGGTTGGGAGAGGGGAGTGAATCGATGCTGAAGGAGTGGGAGTCTAGAAGATAAATTGTAAAGCAAAGGGATGCGATTTTCTCCGAGAAGAATGAACAGAAGGTATCAGCGATAGACGGGGAGGGAATGGAGCTTGGCAGCGGGGAGGAGGATTTGCGATGAATTAAGAAGAGAGTTGACAGCTCTCCTGAGATGTCTTGGGTTGCTGGAGCTGGAATGGATGAGTGAGGAATAATATTTCTTTTTGGCAGCAGTAATGAGTTTATGGTATCTATAATTGGTGACTGATTTCAGGGTGGTGCGAACTTTTGCTCTGGATGTAGGGTCAATGGTACGCGGGTAGATGTGCTCAACGCGCCTACGGAAGGTTTTAAAAGCTATGTACGTATAGTATGAGGTGAACCAAGGACTACTGGTATGTGAGCTGTGTTTGGTGATGAATTATGCATGAATGTCAAGGATGTCGGGAAGTGTGGTGTTGTAGCAAGACAGAAGGTCATCAAGAGCAGAGGGTGGGTTAAGAACAAGTTGCGAATTAAGGGTATCTTAGATGAAGACCCGAAATTGATGAACGCGGTAAGACGGACAGAATAAGTGGAAGGAGGGCCGAGCAAAAGGTTTAATTTCAAGGTCAGCCATGAGAAGGTAATGGTCAGTAATGTTGAGAAAAGACTGTGATAGCTTGAGTGTGGCTGAATGAATGTGGCTGTGTTGGTAATTATAGCGTAGGTCCCATCAAGATTATGAAATACACAGTCATGTAGGCTAGTTAATTGTACGCCTACTTGCAGACAAAATTGACAAGAACTTGTTTCGTTAAAAATGTAATTATTAAAATAGCAACACTATAATAAATTAGTATGTCTAATATAACTCGCAGGTTAAGGCTACCGGTTTAGGCTATACAATGCATGTATAATACATTATTAAAACACTGTAATTCTATTATAGGCCTACTGCAATAGCCTATACGCAGATGATATGATTTGAGCATATATGCGTTATATGCACAAGAAACGGTATAGGACTGTTCACATACAATTTCACAGTATGAAATTCGTCGGCATATTTTGCACATTCGTTTACAAATAAGCAATATTCTATAGTAATTGCACACAAGAGTGAAATCGTTGTGAAGGTCTATGCCTAAACAATCAAAGGCCATCCGGTCATCCTAAATGATACAGGGAGCACACTGACACAAATCGGGTTCGGTGACCATTGCCCACAGAATTTAATTGTAGCCTACAATGAAAAATGGCCACGATAATACTGGGTACTGTAAAGTGGGAAGCAGTAGAAACACAGGGAAACTAACGATTGGTCACAAAAGTGTGTGAGAAAGTGAAGAAACTTACAGTATATAGAAATAAAGAAACAGAGATAAGAGAGAGCTAAAAGCCAGAAATGGTGCATAACTGAGCTAGGGCACCTGCTCCCATGATAAACTTCCTCTTGTCAACTTTGGATCCGCAAGCGTGGACGGCTCCATCTGTACATGCCTCGACACACTGACAGACTTTTGACGAACGACAGTCTGCACAAAATGCAGTCGCTACATATTTTATGCTGCATCATGCAATCATTCCAATAAGCTGCAATTATTGCTATCAACACGTAGAAATGAAATTTATCCTCATCAATGCTATGTAAGCAATCGTATGAAGCAACTATTTTAGCGTTAGCACAACTAACGTTATTAATAGGCCTACTTAAGTCTTAGGCTATAATTAATTAGACTAGCCTATGTAGCAGTTCGATACATTACTTTGATATGTTGACAGAAAATTCGTCGCAGATGACAAAGTAGAAAAAAAATTTCTCTACGAGTATTCTGACATAATCTAATCTAGTCTAATATTTGAGTCTGTTAATATCTAGGTTTTTTGAGAAACTTGTTATTCATGGTTTATTTTTCAAGATGTTGGTCCCTCTTGTTTGGATTTCGCGCTCTTTGAAGAAGCGCCTTTGTTTAGAAATTGGTCCTGCGACATATTTAACGGAGTCCAGAGTCAAGACGACACTTCCAGCTTGCAACAGAGTTCTAATCAAATGGTGTAGCCTACAATGTTTCGTTTTTTTATATGTAATCGTAAAGCTGCTATTACGCGCTACTGAAATGGTCAGGTAAAAGAATTTAACTGCTGACAAGTGGTGAAAGTTTGCATATCTTGCATGCAGTGCTTTTTTCTAGAAAAAAGGTTCCGGAACTCAATAAATTCAGAACTATTATAGGGGCATATTTAATGCTAATATTTATATTTTATATAATATATCAATATCAATGAACACTAAAGGCGCTGAAATTAAATTGAAGTACCTAAATAATTTTAAATAATTTTTTATTAAATATTTTAATTAACTAAATTATTTTTTAATAGCTGAAAAAGGTCCCGGAACGCCGCTCCGGACCGCTCCGACGGAAAAAAGCACTGCTTGCATGTACGCTCCAAAGACAAGAATATAGAACAGATTTGCATAAACTGTGCGGAAGAAAAGCGGAAGTGACGTTGTTATACTCTGGAAAGTAATGTCTGCCTCACGGCATCCACTATTTTTGGTTTACAGACATGTTACACACAACATTCACCGTAGCCTTAAACAGTTTGTTATGGTGTTACGCACAGCATTCGTCATAGCTTAAAACAGGCATTAAGTTATGGTCTTTTGTTTTACGTGACTCGGTGCAATAATCCGGAAATTTATGAGACATTGTTTGAGTTATCGAAGGCACTGCATCATTATCATGTTAGTTGTCTGTCCTTGAAGAATCCGGATGGTATTATGCTGTATATCCAAGCACTTTGGTGACATTGCTTTACGGGAACACCTCTGGGGTCAGTCGAGTCGACTCCTATACATACAACTAAGTTAACTTCTGAATATCCATTTAAGGCTACTTCTGGATTGACTGAGATATCCTTAGATTTGACTTAACCTATTTTGGATTCCACTGAGTCTACATTGTATACCATGAAGTGTACTTCTGGTTTCCATTGAGTCTACATTGGATTCTACTTAGTCTACTTTAGATTCCACTTAGTCTAGTTTAGGTTCCAGTTATTCTACTTCTGGATTTCGTTAATTGAATTTCAAGATGCCACTAACATGTAGATTCCACCGATTCTACTTCTGGATTCCTCTTAGTGTACTTCTGTACTTCTATATTCCACTGAGTCTATTTCTAGATTCCACTAAGTTTACTTTTTGTTTCCATTGAGTATACTTTGGATGCCACTTAGTCTACTTTAGATTCCAGTGATTCTACTTCTGGAGTCCGTTAAGTGTACTTCTGGTCCCACTGAGGGTACTTCTGTTTTCCATTTAGTATCCTTTGGACAGCACTGCGTCTGCATCCACTAAGTGTACTTCTGGTCTCCATTGAGTATACTTACGATTCCAATGAGCCTATTTCTGGATTCCATTGAGTCTAATTTGGATTGCACTGAGTCTGGTTTATGCTTCCACCGAGTGTGCTTTTACATTCCACTAAGGCCGATTCGCGTTAAAAGACTTCAGCGGCGCTTGTCATCTGGTGGTGGTTATAGTGTTGCTGGAAAGACGTTGTCTGGTGGTAGAGACGGTGACTTCTCATGCATGACGATTCCTCGTGCTTGTAGAGGTAGCTCTTGAGCGCGAATCCTTTGCCACACCGTCCGCAGACGTACGGCTTCTCGCTTGAGTGCGTCTGAATGTGGGCGCGCAGATTCGACTTATCGGCAAACGTCTTTCCACACTTGGGACATTCAAATGGCTTCTCGCCCGTGTGGGTTCGGATGTGTCCCTGGAGCAGCCAAGGGCGACTGAACCGCTTCCCGCAGTGTGGACAAGCGCAGCCCTGGTTGTGGGTGCGCACGTGCATGCTGTATGCTGGTGAGGACACGTACAACTTGTCGCAGTGAGGGCACTTGCGGGCCTTCTTGTCGTCGGTGCTTCGGTGTGTCTGTCGATGCCGCGCCAAGTTGCTCGTCGTGCTGTACGCCTTGCCGCAATCAGGGCACGTGTGGACGGGTTCGGGTCCGGAAGAAGGACTAGGGTTCGAATCCCCCTTGTCGTACGCATGCGTAGAGTCGAGAGTCTGTTCTGAGTCGTACCCGTAAAAGACGGATTTGGGAGAGAGGGTGGATGAGGAGGAGTCTGAGGCGAGAGGTACGGTGGCCGAGAGGAGCAGTTCGGGTAGGAATGCAAACTGCAGCTGGTAGTCCTTCATTCCGCGGTACAGCTTGGCCATCGCTTCTTCGTCACCCTTTGCGGCCACCGCAGTTTTCGTTGTCTGTACATCGTCGTCATCGTCTTCGTGTATGGTTGGCTCTGGACTTAAATAATCCGTGTCCTGTGTCTGTGCTGCCACTCCCTTCTGACCGGGAATACCTAAAACAAGAAACAGTGTTCTGTTATGCGTGTGCAACAGTGTATTACTATGAATGTAACTGAAATTACGACAATTTGTATAGCAGCGAAGTCAACATAAGACTGTGACCTCGTCCGCCTGCCGATCTCAGCCACTTCTCTTCGCCCGCTACGCTCACTTGACCGGCATGATCCCTTTGTCCCGCGAGCGAGGACTGCCATGGCTAAAACGCGAGTCTTTGCCTTCATTGGCCCTGCATTATGGAACCAGCTTCCTCCTTTGACACGTTCCTCCTTATTAACTGGTGGGCCAAGTGCATCTTTTCGTTGTCTCAAGACCTCTTTCTTTTCTCTGGGTCTCTCGCACTGGGAGCGCCTCTGATTAGTGTGCAGTGCGAGAGGCGCTATATAAATTTGTGGGTAAAATACAATACAAGACTTGAGCACTGGATGTGACAAACGACCGGAAAGAAGGGGGTCATTTATTCGCAGTCATCGACACCGGATGGTTGGTATCACGTGCCCGTGATGGTGGTGTTGATGGTGGTGGCGGCGGCGACGGCGGCGGTAATGGTAGCTGTATGGACGTGTAGTGTTCGTGATAGTCTAATATAATCTCATCTAAAGACTTCTATAGCGCGGTTATAATAATGCCCAGAAATCAATAGATGGTCACTCGAAGTAGGATCGTAATAAAACAAACACATAATCCACTGTAGCCTTTGCCTATAGCTTAACCAGAGGTCGGAGGTCTCTCGCAATTTCTCGGCTGTTAATTGCTTCTAAGAAGGAATGAAACCACGGAAGAATTAAACCACGGATTTGTTTGCATGAATTTCATGTTTAGTGATGGTTGGAGCATGGTTGCTGGTGAGATCTGACATGGTGGAATTGTATGCGAACAAGAGATTAGTATAGAACTCAGTTGGAGGGTTTGGCAAAGGAGAAGAAGAGGTTTCTTAATTGAGTTTCAATGGATCAATGTCAATATATAGGCTACGGAATGAACATAGTTTGGGTGGTGGCGAGGGTTATCTCGATACTGAGTTCGGGTAATACAGAATAATGATAACAGGGTGAGTTTAGTTAACAACTGAGGATTGAAGTTCTGCCGGATGAGAGAGAAGTGATGACTAGATGAAAAGTGTGAATGCATAACTTATGTGAGTGCGAAAAGAAGCATGTTGGATCAGATTGAATGCACTGGGGAGTAGAGGAAAAACCAGGAATGCAAGTGTACCAGAAGGGTTGTCAATGTGGACGATGGGAGTCTGAAGACGATTGAACAGTAGCATGCAGCATCCTCCACTTGCAACAGGTGGGCGTTGCCTCATCCTATAGCTACACATAAGAATAGACTATAGCTATATACACATATATACACGTGTATGCCTGCATGCGTATATATAAATGCATTATTATATATCATGTAGTCCGTCATTTTCCCACGCCTCAGTTGCCGGTTGCTGAGGACGAGGGGCATCGACAGAGGCGAACTGCGTGGTATTAATGGCGCAGAATATTAAGTAAATAAACTTTAGGAGCGTGGAAATATGGCCAGGCAGGTACAGATGTAAAATTATCTAAGGCAGTCAGTTTTAATCCCTCTTTCCGCACCAAAGGATTTAGGGTCTATGTTTTCTTAACCAAACCAATACTGTCTTTCATCAGTTAACAACAGTCGTTAACGACTAAGAACAGTTAAGAGAACGACATAAGATAGATATAGATAGATAGCTAGATAGCTAGCTAGCTAGCTAGATAGATAGATAGATAGATAGATATATAGATAGATAGATAGATAGATAGATAGATAGATAGATAGATAGATAGATAGATAGACAGACAGACAGACAGCAGACAGACAGACAGACAGACAGACAGACAGACAGACAGACAGACAGACAGACAGACAGATAGATAGATAGATAGATAGATAGATAGATAGATAGATACATAGATAGATACATAGTCTAGATACACAGATACATAGATAGATAGATATAATAGATAGATATAATAGATAGATAGATACCAGTAGATAATAGACAGTCGGACTGGTATAAGCAGATAGAAAAGTAGACAGATGAGATCAAACAAATAGAGAGACATGGAAATTGAGGTGCTGTTAAGAATGAGACCGACGAAGACAGAACTTCGAGGAACGATGCTGTTGCTTGGCATCCGGTCGGATATGGGGAGCAAGTTCCTTCTACTACATAAATCGCAACTTGGGTCAAATTAAGTCTCCCTTGCCTTGTTCCCTCTCCTTGTTCCTCCATTAGTTGCGTATAGTTGTGCTTTAAACAGCATGCGGATGTTTCCTGCTAGAGAATCATTTGCTAACAGGTGAACTTTCTGTTCTTAATTAACTTTAACACCACTTAGACTTAGAGTATACGACAGGCAGCGCTTTTGTGAGCTATACTTAAAATACACTATATGTAACGTGTTCTACATACATAAAAACATACATACACGCATGCATATATACATACATGCATACATGCATAGATACATAGGCCTACATGTATGCATATATATATAAGCTTATGTGGCTCTATGACAATTCGGCGTAGACAGTTCGGAAACCGAGATAAGAAAGTTCATGCTGTTAAACGTCGTGCAATGGAGACGTATGCGCCAACTATAGAGTTATAACCCAATCTTCATTTGGGAAATTTACACGATCGAAAACAGATCGCTTGGGAAGCACCTCGAATGCATCAGAAGAAATATCGGGATCTGACTGAACGATTGCGAACTGTGGTCAGTTGTTACGAAATCCGGATATTGTCAGATTCTCATAGTTTAGCGGATGTAGTCACGTTACCTTATAGGCTTATAACTTGCCGATAATTAGTGAAGCGCATCTTGTTGCCAATACAGTGGAAGATGTTCTTGCAAACTTGTCGTCATATACAGACTTGGATGGTCTCCTCGGTCTCGAGACGTCTCGAGATAGGTTTTTTGATGTCTCGGTCTCGGACCCCACTGTTTTGGTCTCGGTCTTGACTTTTTTAAACTGTCTCGAAGCAAAAGTCTTGTTCTCTTGTAGAAGCGGTCTCCATAGACTAGTTCTAGCGTAAACTGTCTTTAGTTCTGAACTTCTGACAGTATCGCGCTATATAATTCTCTTGTACCGAACGGATAACTAAACAAACCGGAACTTTAGAAACGCTGTGTGTCTGGTATTAACATATATTGAAAAGAGCAGTTTTAAGTTTGTACTTTATTGCTTTATTTCAATTTTCTAATTTATTTCGGTGCAAATGTCTTAAAATGTCTCTTAAAAACCTGAAATAAGCTTAGTGAAATTTGCATTCACTCAATTTGAAATGAATGAAAAACAAAATAAATGGCCGCTGGTACGTATGATGTCAACATAAGCGAAACTCTTTGAATATCATCTAGTTTCTCATGGTGAGTGATGTGACTTAGGTCGCTAATATATGGAATTTTGCTGGTTTAAATTTTAGAATCATTTAGAAGATTTGAGAATGGCTGAAATATTTAATTTCTTTGTGGTTTATACTATTCAGGTGATCGGCTGATTTCAGTGACTGGTCCCTGGTATAAGACTTTGAGAGAAACATTGTTTTGGGATTTGGGTCCAATGTGCATTTCACTCATTTTGAACTGTCTTGAACTGTCTCTGACCTTGTGTCTCGGTCTCGGACCCCATTGTCTCGGTCTCGGTCTCGGACCCCACTGTCTCGGTCTCGAAGTTCGATGTCTCGTATACAAGTCTGATCATATATATCTAATGTAATTAAAGATATCTTCAAAGATTTTTTTACTCTAGGTCCTACTATGTAATTTCAAATCAATTCATGCATAAAGACGACGCTTTTTCCTTACGCCAAACTGTCTTGGATATTTTGAAGGATTAGAATTAAACTATAAATATATATATATATGTGTGTATATATGTATTTGCATATATAGGTATGTATATATATATGCATGTATGTGTATGCATGTGCATAAGTCTATATATATTGTTACAGGCAGTCTATAATGATACGAAATGTTAACACCAGTTTAGGTAACAATTATATTTACCTAAGGCATAGGTATACATCGTAACATTATGTGAACAAAAGTCAGTCAGCCTCGGGCGGTGACAAGAACCAGCGAAAGCCTTCGAAGAGAAACAACGTACACAAAACCTGTTTAAAAAATAACAGGTCTTCTACAAAGAGAGACAAAAGCCTGACTTGTCGAGAGACTGACAAAACAAAAGGCCACTCCGATCCAACCACCAAAATCCAGTCTAAACACAAATCCAACACAGACCCTGTGTACTGTGTATAGGGATGAGATTTCCCGCCAAAATGTTCAGCCGGCCTACAACCAACTTATACAACTCAGTGCACTCATTTCAATATTTCGCAACGGATGCAACATTATGTATGTATGTATGTATGTATATAATTGCGTATATATATATATATATATGTCCAGCCAGAATATCCACGGCCATTAGATGGGACCCACATGGTCTCTATACGGCCCCATGTAAATAGACTCCGAGTGTGTATGCTGACAGGGATAGTATCTAATCGTCTTTCTATCTGCCGTATGCTTATCTATTTGTCTATCTGTCTGTCTGACTATAGTATCTATCTATCTATCTATCTATCTATCTATCTATCTATCTATCTATCTATCTATCTATCAATCAATCAATCAATCAATCTGTCTGTCTGTCTGTCTGTCTGCCTGCCTGCCTGTCTGTCTGTCTGTCTGTCTAACTGCCTGGCTAACTAGCTGTCTATATGCCTATCTAAATATTCGTTTGAACTTTTGCTGACTCACAGCAGCCAGGTGCAAAGATAAGAGATAGCACAAGTGTCAGAACAAAAATAATTCAATTGAGCTAGTCAGATGGGGGGGGAACCAAAGAAACACCAATAACTTTGGGCATCCTAGAAAAAACAGTTAAACAAATAGATCAATTGTCTGTCTTGGGATTTAACAACCGTAGATGGCAACAGCGAAAAAGACAAACTTTGAAACTATACGAAAGAGAATTGGATGCACCTCACAAGCATTTAGAAAAATGAACATCGTATTGGAAAGCAGAGAGATAACGCGAGAATCAAGACAGGGTATACATGAGACAATGGCACACAACCCATGTTCTTACATGATTAAGAATCATAATGCTGTAATTGTGAAAGCAAGAGGAATATAAAGCAGCAGGAATGAGTTGGCTACGAACAATTTCAGACATTTCAAGACTAAAACTGATAAGTTATGAACTAACGGAATTCCTTGATATCCAAATAACCCTGTTGGACAAAGTCGTTTAGTGAAGGACTCCGATAGTTTGGCCATGTGTAAAGAATGTCAATAGACAGAATCCCAGACAATACAGTACGTGTAAGATTCGAAGGAAAGTGAAACAAAGGCAGACCAAGAATGCGCTGATAGCATAAAGGAAGACATAACAACACTTAGACTAAACATGACAGAAGCACTGGACTGATAGAAGACCGAAAACTAGCACGTAAGATATCCGAAGGTTCTGTTTCACTTGTTTCATATAGCCCTGCAGCGTTTCCCAAATTGTGTTCTGCGGAACCCTAGGGTTCCCTGAGGGAAAGACTATGATTCCGTGAGTAAATTAGAAAAAAGTGTTGCTTGAATATGTTGTTACATCATAAATCAGCCTCAAAGGTGAGGACAAACGTTCCGTGAGAAAATTTAATCTAAAATAGTTTATACTCTCTAAAAGAGATTCCAGTTAGGCCTATTCATTACTATGTCGTTAATTAAACCTATAGGCCTAATTGGTCCGCTTCGCAAGCGCTACTTATACCAGAATATATATTTAGTCTAGATCGGGGTTCCGTCAACAATTTTTCAGATCAAAAGGGTTCCGTAGGCAAAAAAGATTGGGAAGCAGTGATATACCCTATCTAACTGAGCCATACGATGAGTTCGTCAGCCATTACACCGTCAAATCGTCGATGGGGCGGACATAAATTAAATTTTGCTAACGCTTTTTGGCTGCCTCTCGCGCTGTTTGCTCGATCATAGGCCTGCTCTTGTTTTCTTCTAATAGTTAAGTAAATTAAGAAAGAAACGTTAAAATATATTACCTAAATACCGTTAGTAGGCCTAGGCTATCTTACATTGTTCTTGTGACTTTGAAATCTGAGTTTTGTACAACTGTAAAGTGAATTTCGTTGGCAATGTTTCCATAAGTAGGCTAGCCTAAATAAATTATTAAAAAGCATCTTTACTGTGGATGGGAATCCTTTGGTTGGGTTGTGTAACTTGTGTGTTTGTGTTTGGAAATTCGTCACCGATGACTCTCCTGATTATCTTAGCACTGTTTGTTTCATGATGAGCTGTTACTGCTATTAATAGGCTAAATAACACCATTAATCAGGCATGGTCTCCGCGTAGTCTACTTAGAAGGCACTATAAATTGTTCATGCATACACACGTCCAGCATAATTTGTTACATTTTTTATTTATTTATATTTGCCAATTTATTTTCTGTTTCTCATCGTGTCTATAAATAGTTTTGTTTACTGATGATTGTTTACAGGGCTGATGTCAGCGAAGGATAGAGATATCAATCCTCTCAAGATTCGTCTCAAGTTTAGACTGCATGCATTCCATTCGAATATCGATCGTCTGTAGCTTTTAGCAGGCCTATGTATACACACGCCGTTAAAAACTTAAACGTAATGGCTTGATATAGTAGACACTGTTGTGGCCAAGATGCTCATTTCACCAATTAACCGCTTGTAACTAGACACTAAGAAGCCAACTGTTATGCCAGAAAGCAGAAAATGATCTAATCAAAATATTACAACGGTGCTTCAAACACTGGCCTATCAAAGCGCACAAAACGATAAGATTTTCTGGAAATATGCAAACGAAAATCATCCTGTTGTTGCAGAGAACGCCGAGTTCAAAGTCACAAAAACAATGTTCAGCGAAATAATTTAACAAAGTAGGCCTATTACTTGAGAAAATTAATTGTCGAATGAACTAAACGCCAAAAGAAAATAGTGCACTGGTTCTTATTATGTGATGATGATGAGTTCTCTGCCCGAAGGCAGGTTCATTGGCCTTTATGCCACCAGAGGATGAGATGAGTGAGATGGTTGCCCGTTGCCTTTCTCACAGACAATTGTGGGTGAGCAACTTGCCCAGGGTCGCTACACAGTGGCTTGAGGTAGATTCTTGCAACCTTCCGTTTGCGAAGCACAGAACATACCGCTACACCACCACGTCCCATCTTAATAATTATTACATCGTATTATGTACTAATGACTAGACTCTCATGTGCTCAGCATCTGCTGTTTGAATTGATGTCTTTGATTTGATATAGCGCCGATGCTAAGCTGATGTAAAAGCAGGTCATGTGCGGCGCTGAGAAATTTCGGAGATTTAGTTTTGCATTTACGCGCTAGTTCAGCAAAATGTCTTTTTATAAGGAAATTTCCCTATTGCTACCCATTAGCTACTTGTAATGAAAACAAATGCCGAAAACTGCATCGGTTTCGAGAACATCTGACAAAAGCAAAATCATTTTAACGTATAAAGTCATTCTTAAAAGGACATACTTAAAAGTGCAATCTGATTTGTAATATTATTGTTTATTGTTGTTTGGCTACAAAATAAACGATTGATTGATTGATTGATTAAAAGGACATTTTAAAACTAATCAAGTAATTCAGGAATATTCTCACATTTCTTTATACACAAGTTTCTATCTGGTCTAAACGTTCGATTTTGTTCTTACATTATTGGCCAGATACCAGGTAGCGTCAGAGTTTCTTTAATCGTTCGTTGCGTCACATGCATGCAATCGGAACCACATTCCTAAGGATGCTGTTAAATAGATGTGGCCTTTGGTAGATACTGCTAGACAATATTATTGTCCAGCAGTATCCTATAGACGATGTTGATGCAAAGGAATAATAATGCTGCAAATGCCTTTTAGCCTTAATGATGTCTGGTTTAGCATATATATAATATAGCTATAAAGAGAACTACAGTGGATCTAGACCCAGTGTGAAGTGACAGATGAAACGCGAAGAGATTGATTCAACGGAGCAACAGAATCGACGAAATATGATCCGCTAGATGTCGCTAATCCATCAGCAGCTACGTTTTTGTTTTTGAATCGAAAAGAATTAAAGCGGACATACTACTTACCGACGAACTTTTCGCTTTCCAACAATATCATCACTTTTAAAGATTATTGTCTGGAAACCGCAGACGCCAACTGTGGCTAGAACACTGTGTTCTTTAAGGTTAGCAAAAACTGCATGGTACGCCTACCAGAGCGCACGCGGTGTGCCCACTGCCAGACAATTAATTTTGTGCCTAATAATATCTGATTCCATATATGCCACAGAGATTATAGTCTGCTACTAGGCAGTTGATAGTCGAGAGTGTTTGAGCCACATTATAGAAGGCCCAGTGGCTGCTGTTGGCAGACACTGGCTGGAAAGTAGACCATAAAGATTTTGTTTCTCCACCCGTTGACGATAGACGGATGGCCGCCATTCGCTCCTCCGTCTGAATCTCGCTAATAAGAAGACGAATACGCCCTCTGCAGAAGAGAACCCAGGAACGCAATCTGCCTTTCTCACGGAGATAAAATGATGGCTTCGCCTTACGCGATGGAACCTGTTAGATGAGAGATGCATACCTGCAGATCACGGTGATCATCTGCCTCGCTATAGGCAATTATTTCTATTGCACTAATCTAATTTAACAGTCAAACACCTATTGTGGTATTATAATGTTGTGCTAGGCATCATCCGGTGGCAATCCAAAACAGATTCACAGTCCTGCCAATTACAAGACAAAGTCTCATAGTGGGGTTTCTCAGTTCTGGTCTAAATATGCCCTTAGGTCTGTTGATGTTATAGGGGCATATTTGCCAAATTTACCCAATATGTCCCCAATAACCTATCAAACCAAATCAAGCCCTAAGATGACACGCTAAAAGCTGTGTCTCTGATAAATCAACTTCGAAAGGGCTATTTAAAAACCACTGTTCCAAAATTGAGGAGCCCACTTCCAAAACTCACTCAGTCCAATGCTTATCAATAGGGTCTGAGTGAGTTTGGATTTGTACTCCTCAATTTATGCATACCGCTAAAACTACGCTTATACGGTAACTTTATACAGCAAGTCCAAGGACTGGAAAGTTTCATCTCTAACAAGTCACAAATTTTGACACAACAAGCTACTGAAATGTGACATGCTCATCGAAACTCGGGGACAAAAACAGGGTAATCTCACATTCAAGAGTCCCCGTTTTACAATAGGTCTTAACGCTATTAATTCATATTCAATATAATTTCCAAACTAGATTAAACTAAGTAACTTCTGAACCAATCCAAGAAATCCAAGAAGCCTGGAGTCAATCAAATTTGCCATTTGCAGAAGTTTACTTCGTTTATCCGTTTTAGGCAATGTTTCTGTGTCCGACTATTGTTGGTGGCTTAATTTTACGAAAGATATATGTATTCTGGTCACTAGATCAGGTGATGATGTGTGAAACTCGTTGACATTCACAGACATGACTTCTTCCAACTAAAGCCAATAGGCCTACGCGACAAGAACTTGCAGCAAATTTTGAATAGCTGAACTACTTGCGTTGCAATAGGCTTTGCACGAGATTTAGCAATAACTGGTTCTGTCTGCGGGCATAGTTTATGCTGCTTGTCTTGCAGCATATTCTGGCGAATTTTGTGGAATAAATAACCCCTGACGCTGGTGAGAGAAACCCGTTAAAGACGATTGAAGACAGATGGAAGACTGGCGCCATTGTTGTCTGCAAAAACGAGTGTGAAGCACGACGGTTACATCACTGCAGCCTAAGTTAAAATAGGTCGATCGATCATGGCCCAAGATGGTTAACGAGGTTTTGAAACGTCTTAAGATGACAAAATAACTCCTGCTATATTATTTTCATCCTCAACAGCTTCATAATTAATATCATCATCACTCCTATATTTGTAGTCCATCAAACACTCTCGAAGATCATCTGTGGTGTCCCGTTCAAAAGAGTTGAATTTTCGGCACTATGGTGCAATCTAAACTAATTACTTGTAATATTACTACAACTGGTAGTAGTAGTCATTGTGTTTGTACTACTACCCCACTACAATCAGGCTACTTATGATCGGACATTTCTTTTGGCTGATATTAACGAATTTATCTAAAGGACAGTCTTTTAGACCTTTGAAGAACAGTCCACACATGCAGACCTGGGAAGGGGAACTGGCGCATGAAGCGTCATAGAAAATTTTAGGTAGGACTAAGTAAATACAGAGACAGGCAAACATCACATGGACAGAGAATATTATAGTGTATTGTTATTTATAGATTACATTAGTTAGATTCTGTTTAAATTGGGTTCCGTTGGATATGTTTGATTAGACTATAACTGGATTAGATTATAAAGATTTCCAGCTAAACTGTCTTCTGTTAAGAGACAATTGGATCGTGGGCGCCCTTACGACGGGGCTAGAAGCATATGCCTACTCCCTGGATTTTCAATCAATCAGTCAGTCAATCTATTTTCCATTGATACCAGAAAATGTAACATAGCAAATTTTACAATTTTGTGTACAACTAACTCAAAAGGCAGACCCAAAAAGGACCAGCGTTCTGCTTAAACAGGGTTGCTTATTAACACAGGTTAATTTAGGATGTCGATCGATGTTTAAAATGACACTATTCTATACGTATATGGAAAACAAGTAAACTGAAACAAATTAAAAAGTAATCATCAAAGACTGAAGACAACCGTTTGTGATGGTAGCGGTACATAAATTAGAAATTCGAGGCCTACTAATGGCGCTAATCTTTAGGATATTTAGTTTCAGGAATCAATTTTCAGTATCAATTGCAGGCAAACTTTTGGCAATAATCCTAATGTGACGTCATTGGAATACTGACAGGCACTTCAAGCGAGAAGGATAATTCGCGGCCCACAAAAGATTGCGATAAGACCAGTATGCATGGATATATTAACGAACAGGAATGCTTTGTGCTACTGAATGGCCAAAGCAAGTGAAAAACTCATTGAATATATTTGCAATGGCATTCGCATGATTATAGATCTGCAACTTTCCATTAATGATCAGTGCATCCACCGATTTGTTGAGAGCATCGCCTCGATTAACACTCCAAGCTTTCTTCATGCTATTTGCAGTCAGTGATTTGTCAGCGTTATGCTGTTCTTCAGTTTTAATTCTAACTTGCTTAAACTTGTTTCTGCAGTTGGCAAATTTTACCTTAGTTATATCAGAAGGCTCTTTTATATATTTAAGATACAGAGCCTAAATTAGATTTCTCCTATAATCTATTCATATATATAATTAAAACGACATGTAGGCTAAGTAATTAAAGTAAGCTATACCGACACGTACAGGGTGGGCCAGAAGTATTTGTTCAACTTTGAAGGCCTATAACTTAGGCAGTTTAGCAAGTAAGTGTATGCTTAATGCATCAAATTAAAGGTTGTTATATCAGCTACAACTGCTCAAAAATTTACATTTTTAGCTTTAATAATAATTGCGTAAAACTACTGTACTGAATATGTATCAGTTTACAATGATTTTAATTCGTCTATCTTGCAAAACACAATACTGGGAAAGTTAGTCTTTGCAAGTTTGCATTATTGATAGCCATTAAGAAATTCAAGAATTATTTAATCAAATAAATATTCAATGTGTCTTCCACGAGCTCGAATGACTGCATCAATGCGACGTGCCCATTGATCTATGGCTCCATTGATGAGTTCCTGGCTGAGCTCAGTCCAGCAACGAGTGATGACGCGCTTCAGATGCTCGACGTTTACTATCCGTTCACGATAAACCCGTTGCTGCAAAGCACCCCAGATTGAGTAATCAACGGGGTTTAAGTCAGGGCTATTAGGCGGCCAGTTATGTGGTTCGATGAACTCAGGAACGTTCGCGTTCAAAAACTCCACGGTATGACGAGAACGATGAGCGGGAGCTCCGTCTTGCTGAAAAACGAAATCATTTCCAGACTTCAAACGCATATCTGGCAGTAATCCACGTCCAAGTACCTCATCACAGTAGTACACGCTGTTCACTTTGGCCTTGGGTGTCACAAAGAATGGAGCAGTTTTGCCGAGATTGGAGACAGCCACTGAAACCATGACGCTTTGAGTAAAGTGTTTACGGCCTTTCAGAAGTCGAGCTGGTGTGACATCACGTTTGTGATTAACACTTGCATAGACACGGTCGTTTTGACTGTTTGTTGGTGTTTGGACAGTGAATATTTTCTCGTCAGAGAACCAAGTTTTGTTGATCTTCTCTGGTGTCATGCGCAGTTTGAGTCGCTTGCAGGCATTCAATCGTTTTACAGTATCGGCATCTGACAGTTGTTGAACCTCACGACGACGGAAAATTTTTAAATTTAAATCTTTCTTAGCAATACGCCGTACGCTGCTTCGCGATATTCCTGTCTCGCGCTCAATCTCACGAGGACTTTTGCTTGTGCCTGGATTATCCTCTTGGCTACAGATCAATTCAGCTACACGAGCGATGTTGTCAGCGGTACGTGCCGAACGAGGACGGCCATGGTAACAGGTTTACGTTTAGAACTTGCACTCGCGTCAATTTGTCTAATTAATCGGTTGAGATTGTTTTTACTCCAGTTTCTAGCAGGAAATTCATTCATCATTTGATATGCATTTAAATGTTTTTCAATTCTTAAAATTCGAATCAAAGTCCTGTCATCTTCTGTTAACGGCGCCATGATGAAATTATTGTTTACGTCAGAAAACAAGGTAGGTGCGGTACACAATAATTATATGGCGCGTAGTGCAAGCTACCGTAATGAAATTTGTCGGACTTATAGCTGATATAACAACCTTTAATTTGATGCATTAAGCATACACTTACTTGCTAAACTGCCTAAGTTATAGGCCTTCAAAGTTGAACAAATACTTCTGGCCCACCCTGTAGTTGTATACAAGTAGGCCTATACAATGTATAGGCCTACTTGTCTACTAATTCTTACAAGCATGCAGCGTGTCGACTCGTGATTGATGGTTATAAACTGACAATCTCGATAATTTCAGCACCAAGAGTCATTTCGCTCATAAGGCTTACGGAGAAGCAAAGAAACTCGATTATGAGTCAGCAGCATGACGTTGAGAAATTGTCCCAATACCCTGTCAAGTGGCATTGGGTTTGGACAAGAAGTCCATGGTTTCGCAAACTGGATTAAGCTGCAGATGCATTTGATGTTTGCTTCGAGTACGAGGATCGATTGGTGAACCCGAAGTAAGCATATTTCAGTTGCTTGGAGAAAGTTTTAATAGTAGATGCGCACTCCGAGACATCAATGGAACACATATTCGTGTTTGAAGTCCAGTAACCCAAGCCTAGTGATGAAGGCGACAAATGAGGAAGGCGGCCGCATGCCAGTGTGAAATGGGGCTTCAGCGCATTCACCTCTGCAATCCTAAAACAACGCTTAGCATTCGTAGAGTTAGGGAATCTAATAACAGGCTTTAGTGTCAAGTTACGAGCCAAGCGGATACCTGTTATGCTGTGGGTTCAAACATTTACAGCAGTTACGATTTAAAACGGCGCCTTTCAAAGCACGAGGGGCAGACGTAAAGTGTTAATTCTTAAAGTGGGTGATATTGATCACTGTATTATGTACTCGGTACTTTTACTTTTCTACGGAAGTGTTAGAAGCATAGGCGCCGACTCTCTTGGAGCCTTGGGTGCGAAAACTGTGAATGCGCCCAGAGAGAAAGTTCAGTGGGTGCATCGATCGCACCCAGAAGAATTCGGACCTACTGTACAATAAATTTGCAAATGTCCTGTATAAGACAGGCTACATACACAAATTTCGGAACATGTAAGCAGTAAGGTTACACAACTAGGCTATGTCAGTCGCCGTCACGTGAGTTCAAATAGACTAGGCTACTATTTCTAACCACCCAACAATTTTCTTTCTTCGACAATGCACTAAAACTCACCTACCGCAATGTAAAATATAAAAAAAATCCCATGATAGAACCCGTGCACCCAGAGGGCCAGAGACAAGAGCAGAAGTCGGCGCCTATGATTAGAAGTGATATTTCTGATTAAGCAATTACTTCAAACAGAAATTTTCGACATTGAGAGGCTTTGGATATAATCTGTGGAGAGCATGCGGATTGCGGACACATGAGCCTTGAGCTTTTAAGCGTAAATAGGGCCTACTATTATAATTCGGTTACTGGAAACAGGAAAATTCTTACTAGTGATGTGTAAAAATAATCTGTAATTATAAAGTTTTCTACTTCTCTGGATTCACCATTAAATTTGGTTACAGGTTAAGCTTGAGTAAGATTTCGTATTGATTTTGCCAGACTTTTGTTATGCACTGCTTCTCTGAAATAGACGTTTGTATTTTATGTTCAGAAAGAAAGAATTAAAAGACTTAAAAGATTTAGGCAATCGATGCATTAGAGTGCGATATGGAAAAATCAGTCAAAATAGACAAGAGAATAGAGATCGCGGGTGCTTTCAGTTTCTTGTTAAGTTGGTGTATACAGTCTGTATACACTATATTCCTGTGGTGTATACATACTGTGTTTAAATCACAGGAATATTTTGCTTACATAGTATATTGTACTTTAGAAATAAATGCATCTATAGGTCTATGCTAAAAGTAAAATTTGTGAATGATTGTTTTCTATTGTTGTTGTAATATTTTTTTTATTTCTACCAAATATTTCTTAAAGTCTATAAATTCCTGCTTCCAATGCACGCTCATAGCCTGATCTGCACTATTATAAATTGTGCAGAATGGTTCCTCCCTTTACAAACATTTACGCGGGCGCCCAAGAAAAGTCATTGAAGAGATGCACATTTTCGCGAACAGTTTTATGTCTATCCTACCTAAGCGCTTTCAATAATCATCGACCTAAGTTTACACCAAGGACTTTACTGAGATGACTTCTTTCTCGCCTTCTTGACACCAGACAGTTTACGTCTCGCAACACTGTAGTGTCTACTGTTAAAAGACAATAGGTTAGGAGGCTACTTTTAAGAGTTGCACATTTTCGCCAACAGCCGACGACTGTTCACAGTCTATACGATGGAGAAGCGACGTCTGTTTACGCTACTGCGAGCAATGTTTACTCGTTTATCGCTGCTATACGGTCGATCGCATCAACGCAGTGCCCAGCAAACAGTTGGTTAATCTATAACTCATGACGATCCGCTCCCACCCCTTAGTCTAAACAAACCCAGGATCCCTTACCGCCGCCGCCTCGCGAGAAAATCCCTCTGGCAACGAACACGTGCCCGATGTTGCATCTGGGACAACCGGTGTGCAACACGTGCGATCATGCTTTGCCCACTTGCTTTTTCCTGCCTTTTAGTGGCGCACTTTAACCGTGCGGGCGTTTATTGTGCTTTATATCGACGCGCATAAAGTTATTTACGGCGCCATGTATTCCTACGCGTTGATGAATTAGGTGTCTATTATGGGAAACCGTATATCACGTCGCTATTATATCATTCGCCCGTTTACGACTAATATTTGGGAAAGCATACACTAAACTGACAGTGTTTGATAATAGCAGATAATAGCAGAAATATACGTTACATAATAAAGCACAATGAATTCGGTCAATAGCCAGACATTAGTAACAGATAGCCTATGACAGTGTGTATGCATGTACTTGAACATCTGTATAGCGTCTTTTGTGAATCTCTCAAATGCGTCAAAACAACAGATCTAACAGTCTCAAGATTAGCCGCAAATGTCCTTGAGCTGCATCAGCTGGAATAGTTCGGAATTTCAGCGGAACATAATTCCGGAAAGACAAAAGGTAAGATAGACCCATTAGAAATAAATATTAGGTAACATCAGACGCTATAGAGTGACCATAATACTCACGCATGAGTAGTGTCTAACACTGGGCTCAGTGAATGCACTTCAATACCGAGGCACGGTAGATGATTAGGGTGTACGTTTGCCGATTGGTTAGAGCGTTTGGTTTGTGATGCAGAAAGTAGGCCTATCAGTTCAATCCCTTCTGAAATGCTTACTGTGTAGAGACCTTGAGCAACTTGTTCTCCCACTATTTCTGCGCGACTCATATTCACATTTTTAACCTTGGTTTTATTTCAATAGATATTCCAGACGCACTATAGTGTCTACTTATAGCAGACATTACCTTCAACACTGAATTGTTGTTGCGGATATTCGTAGAGATTATTTGTTCCGTATCACAGGCAAAGTATTTAAAGGCTGGGGATGGGAGGAACGTGATATTAAGTCAACCTTCCTGTTTGTCGGTGAAGTTGTACATTTCTAAGCCCCTGTATTTTGTCAATAGCAACTTGGCTGTTCAGGAACTTCAGGTGTTAGTTATCTGGAATGAGACACCAATGTTGCATTGTGTGGATATAAATAGACATACAGTTTTGACTAGTGAGTAGTGACCACAATAGCTGTCATTTATAGTCACACGAGTGTTTCGTTTTGCCAAGACATTAGTTTCCAATATCTTACCCTGTCTTATATTTACATAATGTCACATTGCCTTATCTTTCCGTGCTTGCTTCGCATTGTCTTGCCAAATCTAGCAACAAAAGCCACTCTAAGAAGAAACCCAATTATTCTAAGATCAAAACCTTCTTCGTGATCACACTTCTCTCATCTCTAAGATAAAATGTTCAGTCTTAAAGTTACTATAAATCCAAACTTATTCTAACACTAAAACATAAGACTGAACCCGCACTCAAACATCAAAACCACATTCTAAAATTAAAAGCGACTCTACGATCAGAACCCATTGGATTGATTAGAAGTAGCTTGCTACTTCCGGTATTATCCAAGTCATCGTATGAAATAGGCCTACACACGATGAAATCGAAACCGATGAGTCCACAATCGATTCAAAGCTTCGAAATGCCTTCTAAATCCTAGCATGTATACCGGTCATTTCTAGGTCGAAGATGCACACAGCGTGTATGAAGGACGGAGCGGTTCACAAAAGGTGCTATATAAATAACCAGATACATCGGCTTATGTCGTCTGTGTATTTATTTGCACATTTGTTTGATCGTGCAGGTGTGCATTGTTCAACTGGCAGCAGACAAAACGACAGACAGAAGAACGCTTCTCTTTCGTTCTTCTGTGATCCCATCTTTCGCCAGATGAGCAGAGCTGAACGGATGCGGAGCCAGAGCATCCGCCGCCGCCGCCGCATCATCTGCAACATCCGCCTCATCCACAATAGCACCAGCTGCAGAAGCAGAGGCAGAAGCAGCAGGCGATGCCCTGGGGCTTCGATATGAACACTTGTTCGGTCGTACTTTGACGGGCGGTTACTTGCTCTCACTCTATCTCTCTCTCTCTCTCTCTCTCTCTCTTGGTCTCTCCGTCTTTTTCTTTGTCTCCTTTGTGTGTCTCTTTCTGTCTGTCTGTCTGTCTGTCTCTCTCTCTGGGTTTATCTGTCTCTCTGTGTCTATTTCCTTTGCTTCTCGGACGAGCAATTCTCTCGCATTCGACCGACCCTCCGTAGATAACGATACAAGAGACAATTATAGCAAATGGCAAGTGGCCTATCCCGTACAACTGCACCCTGATAATACATACACATGTATGTATGCATGTATATATATATATATATATGTACTCAAATATATGCATATATAATTGTATATATGTATGTATATGCATGAATTTGTATGCATACATGTAGTTATACATGTACATGTATATGTACATCCATATATCTAGGATTTGAAGTTGGGGCGATGCGACATTAGGGTCTGGCAAAATATTAGCATGCATAATGGGTCACATCCTTTACATCTCACGTATATAATATATATATATATATATATATATATATATACTGTGTGTGTACTTGTAGGTATAATAATTATATGTATATATATGCACATAGACTTAATTATGTCTACAAAGACTTCTATTTTAAGACCTGCTTTAGTTCCGTTGAAATGCAGACAAGCGAAGTTAAAGAACTTGTTATGTCAACGTATAGAAAGAAAGAGAGACAGACAGACAGAGATAGAGACAGACAGACAGACAGAGAGACAGAGAAAGAAAGAGAAAGAGAGACATGCGGTCTGACTGACATGGACAGACACACGGGCGGACATACGTATAAACATTATACGGACAGTCGCACAAAGTACAGTTACACAGCAAACATCATCCCCAGACAAACAGACAGATACACCAACCATACAGCACACCGACCGACACACAAACAGACTTTCAAAATGACACACGGACAGACATTCAGAACGACACCGTCAGAGCCACGTAGACAGACAGTCGTAAAGAGGCGACGGACAATCGTCCAGAAAGCAGATCCTCGACCAAAACAAACACTGCAGCGTGTGGCAGATAGCAAGCGGCGAACATCGCTTCAAGAGCGAGATAGAGACTGTGAAGAGGGAGAGAGACGTCTTAAGGTAAGAGCCGCCGCAGCAGAAGAAGACTGCAGGTGAGTGTTCTGTGTCAATCCACCTACCATCGGCACTGTAGTCTCAGAGCGAGAGAAAAAAAGAACAAGTGTCTAATAAAAGTCGTTCGGTCGTACGGTGCAATCGTCGGGTCAGTCAGTCGTAAAGGCTGTTTTTCGCCACATGTGGTTCCATATATACACTCTCAGAAACAACCGAGGACTATACTTCTCACTTTCTCAGGTGGTTCAACGTGCCCTATCAAACACAAGCTAAGAATAGTCTTCTCATTTGATTCCACGTATCCTATCAGACACAACCTGAGGCTGTACTTCTCATTTGGTTCCATATCCCCTGCCAGACACTGCGAGACACAACCTAAGACTATACATTTAGGTAGCATATGTTGAAATGAAATCGTAAAGGTCTGCATCGTAACCGTAAACTCGAATATTTCTAATGCGCTACTTTGAAGTTAAGCGCATTGCATTTGCTTATTCGCGATCGCAGCTTCACTGCTTCAAATAAGAGGTAGGCAAGAGACATAGGTTTCTTAGTATGAAAAACTTATCCGGTTCCTGAAAGACCAGAGACTCAGAAAGAAAGAATGAAGAACTCAAGCTTCGCGCAAGTGCTGCGTCAAGTCGAAGGGATTATCCAGAGATGCCATGTGGAGAACAGGATCCCACTGCAGGGTGACCAAAGAGGAGACGGAGAAGCTGTTCCGATTGGCTGCAAGGTCCGGAACAGCCATAATATTATGTATACGCTTGCTTGCGTCGATAATTAAAAAGATCATATTAATAAATTGTTTCAGCGCTTCAACTTAGTCGCCTTTCAATTCCCTGCCAGCATTTCCATGGCATTAGCCATTAGACGTATCCTAAATGGGCTTCATATGGGCCGCATGATGGCAGGGAAGGTACCTTAACGGAGTGGGATACCAGTGAGGACTAATCATTAAAAAACAACGCATTGTGTGGCACGGTGACCGACTGGTTAGAGCGCTCGGCCTGTAACGCGAAGAGCACAGGTTCGAACCTCGCCCGAGGCAGTTGCTGTGTAAGAACCTTAAGCAAGTCCTTCACTCACAATTGCTCAGCGCCATCGATGTTCTGCCTCATAGTCGTATATACTTCTGAACTTTGGAAGGAGGGCACAATCAAACACAGTACTGTTGTATTGTATTATTGTAGTATAAACTTCTTTTAAAAACCTGGGCGATCCTTTCTTCCTCGTGTATGAAAACAAATGTCGATGCGTTATTTTCTGTGCCATAATGTATTATATTCTAATCGTTTCAAAGACATTTACTCTTTCCCGAAATACTGACGGCTTTATGGCAAAATTTTCGGGAAACTCCTCAACAACGCCAACCAAACATGGAACACTGAACTTCTGCGCAGTTGTCCACCAGCCGCATCTGTCATTGTTCGAACTTTCATTTCGTTGGATCACGTGGTCAACTGCAGAATTTGCTGAGTAATTGCTCGCGTGTTGAATCTGTTGGCGATAAGTTTATTTACCCGACTTATTCTTCGTTTTTGCTGTGGTTTTTGTATGTTTTACGGTATTTCATTTGCATGTCGTCTTGGCCTACGTGACTGCTTCTGGAGGGCCATCCTTCCTGACAATGCGTTCGAGTTTAGGATCCATGGACCGTGTACGCTGTCTGCAGCCGGATAATTTTCGTCTCGGCGAACGAGGAGCGACACGGATCATTAGAGTGGCATCCACTTTTAATCACTCGTAGCGCTTCAATCGACCGATCGACACACGACAAATGCCCTTCCTCCGTTGTTCGCTCTACGCTGGCCTCCATGCTGATCAACTGGGATGCTTGGATCGGATCTTGCGTTCTGCTGCCCGTCTTATCGGCTGAATACCCAAATTTGGCCATGTCTCTAGTTACACGCGTGACGTTCTCCACTGGCTCCCTCTGTGCAGCGGATTGCCCACAGGATAACTAGGCCTCGCTCCTGCCTATCTCAGCGAGCTCTGTTGCCTTTTTCCTTAGTGCTAGGAGCTCTCGATCCCTCCGCTCATCCGAACAGGGATTCCTCCTTGTCCCTTTAGCCCGTACCTCCACTAGACAGAACCGCGCTTTCTCGGTGACGGGTCACTCGATCAGGAATGGCCTCCCTCTGGAGCTTCGCCTCTTTACTAGGACCTTCTCCCCTTCTCCTCACTTTAAGACTGTTCTTTTTAGCCGTGCTGGAATTGGGTGCGCCTCTGAGTAGTTTTTTTGAAGAGGCGCTATGTAAATGTTCGATATGAATGAATGAACGAACGAATGTGCGTCATCTTCTACCAACTGGAAACTGCTCGGCAACTCGAGCGCACACATAGGGCCTACAGCTCACCCGTCTCCGCAGCTGACATATAAGCGTCATGCTTAACATCATTGAGGGTAATGCAGAGAGCGCCCTTGTTTAGCTTGCTCTTCAAGTAGGTTTATATTAATTTATATTAAATTTACAATTACGATTAAATAAAGCAGCTTCAAGCGCTGTTCTGGGTTACAAAGCAACCCGCTCCAAAGTGATTAGTCAACTACAGCCTGAACAATGTAAGGACGACACCAGGGCACAAAAGCAATCTAACGCAATGTAATGTAATGCTACACAATACACCAATACACAGTCAGCGTTTATTTCATGTATTTCTGTACTACAGTTGTATATACTTTATTTAGACTTGAGCTTGTAGAGTGATGTCACCCTCTGCAATTAAAGATGTCATTTAGGGGACCTAGCGACAGAGTATTCTTTGCCAGCCAACGGGAGAAGGGAATGCTCCAGTCTGTAATGAACAGATTGATCCGTCAGCGATACCTCCCAAGTGATAGCCCAACCTTTGAACACCTGTGCCTTAAAGCCGACACCTGCCTGTTTTCGGCGGTCCTGAGAAACCAGGGCCATGTTCTTCATAGGTTTCTCCCTCCAAAAAAGCGGTTGGCCTATATATATTCCCTTCGACCGCGGTCATATGACCGTGTTTTACCTTTAGCTGACCATAATATGAAAAAAACTTTTATACTTAGAATGCTTTATTCATACTGACAATTGATTGTTTATTATATATGATGTATGTACACCAGAATGCGGATTGCAACTGGTTCCATAAAGAATATACTTACTTACTTAATACACATACTTTCAGATTAAACTATTTGTACCAAAGCATATAATGTAATGTAATGTGAGAAGATATTTTATAAAGCGCCACTTAAGAGTCTCTCAGAAGCGCTCAACCCATGGCCATCAAACAGCTGAAAAAGTGAACATGCTTCACTTGTGATCCGTAAAGAATCTGAAATATGAACATCTGGAATCTGTGAAGCATACAATTTGTATATGGTGCAGTTTAACAGCAAAGCTATTTGAAGAGCGCTGCATAATTACAGAGTCATGCGGAGGAGGCGTTTGTTACTGCCTGCATTGGAGTCTTAACAAGGAGACCCTGAGAAACCCTGTGGATTGAACCTCCGTCGGAAGATGGCGTTCAACGCCCCATAGATCCCACCTCGACGAAGGCTCTATAACCGGTTCGAATGAATGTTCCCGGAACTAGCTAATAAATCACCAAGCGTGGCATTAGAAGGAACCGCAATTGGAACCGAGGAGACAGAACTCGTTCATTTATTCGTTCGTTTGTTCTTTCGTTCCTTCATTTATTCGTTCAGCAAATTTGTATAGCGCCTGATGAGATTATGTAGCTACAATGCCTGAGGAGTGAGGAGTCTACCTGAAGGTTGTGCTTGGTCAGAAAAATTATGCTTTATTCCTATATCGCAGTAACCCACCGCATCCTCTGGAATTTATAAATGTACCATTAAGTAGTCGGCCTATACCCGCGTTATAGCTGTTATTACCAAATATTATTACTGACAATAACATCGTCATTGTCACCGTTTCCTGATTTCAGTCATTGGGCGGCAATGGGTGCGAATAAATAATCTTCATTCTAACGCTTTTCTTATATTTAGTATAAGTCTAACTTTGCTTCTCTGTCCATATGCAGTCCCAAATGTAATCACTAATTGCAAATACTATACCACTACCATAGCTGATACTGGGACCATACGCGAATGTTTGTAGGCTAATAGTCGACCTATCATCTCTTGCATGTATGCGTATAGTACTGTTTGCGACAATATTTCGCAGCTTGTATTCGATCGAGCGATCGGCGTATATAGTATTGGATGAAAAGTGAGAACTATTGGCAACAGTTATTCGGAACAATTGGAAAGATTGAGAACAAGGTTCTTTTGCTGTATGTATGGAGATACAGCAAATGACGCCTGATTTTAGTTCTTGTCCAAATTCGTGGTTTCACATAAACACTTCCATCATCATTATCAGTGTTACCACCAACACCACCACTACCATCACTTTCCTCGTCATCAACATCAGCAGCAGAATTTTCATCGTGATCATCACCACCATCATCATCAATATCATCATCGTCATCAGTATCAGTATCATCATCATCAATATCGTCGTCGTAATCATCATTATCATCATCGTCGTCATCATCATCATTACTTGAAGACCTGACAAAAAGGATTGAAAAGCTGATCTAGATAATGATCACGAATATGACTATAGTGATAATCATAACGGTGATCGTGAGTATGCTCCTTACGTAAAGTGAGGAAGATGATGATGTCCTCTAATGAAGCGGACAGTGTAAATTGCAGACTGCAGTTACTCACCTATGACGTCACTGATAGACCTGAAGTCGAGAGGCTCCCCGGAAGTGGAGATATGCGGGTGCACAGCGATCGTCATATCGACTTGATATCTCTTGTTGGTGATAAGGAAAGAGCGAGGCATCTTCGACGGTCACTCGCACGACGAAAGCAGGGCAGGAGATGATCAGCAAAAGATCGATAATCTTATCGAAGTGCTCGATGATAAAATCAAAGAGACCACAGATAAAATCGAACAGATCGTTTATATGATAGTGCAGAAGAAATCGGTGATAAAATCGATTGTACTGACGATACAATGGAAGTCATCGACTAAAGAAACTGAATCAATGATGAAAATCAACAATCGACGAAGTCGTTGAGAATTCAGATCGATCGGTCAGATCCGAATGAGGCCATGTATAAATCGCGGCCAATTGATCATCAGTTCGGGAATCTTTCCTCTCCCTGAAATTGGAGCGAATCACCGATTTGCATTTCATCCGGCAGCAGAGGGAACTTACGCCTTCCAGTTGGCTCGAATCGGGAACCAAAATCCACATGGACTGATGCGGTCGTTAGACGAAGACCTGAAGATAACCAGGTTGTCTTCCTGAAGTGATCACAAGCCGCTGAGTTTTTGCAGGACTTTTTCTCCAGTTGGCAGAGCTTTCTTCCGGTTTCTTTTCTTTGCCGTCAGGCATCTGTCAGGTGTCAGATTGTTTGTGCCTCGCTTCCCAGTGGTTTTACCGAATTACACCGTATTTCCTTGTAACAGGCGACTTACGACCGTGCCTTTCCGGTTTGAAGGCACGAGCTCACGGACGTCTCGTACCTATCAGGTAAACATCGGCCGCTGTTGCGGACGCTAAAGAAACTGCTCGGCGTCTTAAGTTTATCACCTGGCCATGGAAATACGCCGGTAAATCACTGATCGTGCTGGCCGCCTTCGCTTTGCGCTCGGGGCTCCCACGGAACTTCGCTCTGGCCAATCGCAACTGATAACGAAAGTTTCTAGGCGCTGCTTGACACTGTCTTCTGCCGCTTCTCCAGTCCGCTCCTCCTCCTCTTATTCATCCTCTACGTTTCCAGGCGTTTCCTCGTGACTCCATCGTTACGCTCCATCGTTTTCCAGTCATCTCTCGTTCGTTTTCCATTCTCCTCATCTTTAATTTCATTCTCCTCATCTCTGCATCCCGATTCTCATCATACGTAATTTCATCCTCCGAATAATTCTCATTCTCCTTATTCTTCTAATTTTTTCTTATCTTCATCCTCGTTCTCGTCTTCATCCACTTCCTCACTCTCCCTTTCAGAATGTGTGCATATATATACCGTATACTTACGTACGTACGTATGTACGTATGTATGTACATATATGTATATATTTATGTGTATATATTTATATGTGTATATATAAACTCTTTTCTGTAGCGACCGTTTAATAGAAGCGTTTTCCGAGGATACTTCTAAGTACAAATAGGCAGCAGTACGTATTGGTAGCGCCGTGGCACTTTCTTTCGATGCTTTGTTTTACGTATACGGAGGGCAGGCGGGCGGACGGGCGGGCGGGCGGGCGAGTGGAGGAATGGTCTTCCTCCCTCGTTCGTTCGAAAGAAGAAGTCCTGTTCCTCATCACGGCGATTCCTTGTTTACGGGACATTGTAAGGCTCCGTGTTTTTGCACTTTCCTCCGATCCTTTGTAAAGACAGCTTGCCAAGAACAACGACAGAATAGTCCTCCTTCTCCTCCTCCTGCTCTTCCTCCTCTTCCTCCACCCCTCCTCATCCTTCATCTACTCCTCCTCTTCCTTATCCTCTTCCTCCTCTTTCTCCATCTCCTCCTTCTTCTCCGCCTCCTCTTCCTCCGTCCAGTCCTCCATCTCCTCATTCCCTCGACTGAACTCCCGACACTGTTAAGATGTCGGTCATATGCATTATAACAGCGGAACTAATGTGGCCAGCGACATGTCTAGAAATTCCCGGAAGGAGGGAGCATCTCTGCAACTGGGCAATTAGTGTAGCATATTGGAGGAACTCATTTTATGGTATAGTATAGTATGGTGTCTTAAGGTTATCGGTATGTTGTTATATTATAATGCATAGTAGTTTAGGATAGAGTAGCATAGTATATTTATGATAGTATAGTATAGTGCAGTATGAAGTATAATATATAGTATAGCATGATATAGCATTGTGTAGTATAATGTAATGTAGGTTAGTGTAGTGAAGTGTAGTTAGCGTTGTCCAGTCTAGTGTTGTATAGCGCAGTGTGTGGTGCAGCGTAGCATGATGTCATAGCATAGTCTAGTATTATGGTTGATTTTTATAGCGCCACTCCGATGAGTTTCCCCCACCGGAGGAGCGTCTGGCCCCACGAAGAAGCTAAACGGTTGTCAGAGGAGGAGATGGTCTTCAGTCGTTGACGGAGTCGAGCGTCTGACCTTCGACGTCTTCGATCACTAAAACAGCCGCCAGAAGAACTTTGTAAACAGGAGGGAGCAGCTTACCAAACAGTTACCACTCAATCCTCAACCCACGTTTAGACGCAGAACTGCTTGTTCTCTGCATTGATGTTGGCCACACTGTAGGCCTAAGCTCTGGAAATGGCAGACACTAACACAGCTGGAGATAATGTCTTTGTAAATCTCTTTAAGTAGCGCTATAAAATTCCAATATTATTCTCATCTTCAGAAAAAATACAAAGACTATTATAGATCATGGAAATTATGCGGAGTTTGATCTAGTATGTTTGGACTTCTATTGCGTTCGAGTCTTGGTTTGAAGTTATTTCTGAAGTCTGTTTGGGAATTCTCCCGTTTCTGGGTTGTATTTGGGTAATCCTGCAGTTTAGGTGCTTTAATTATTTGTCATTGGTATGTATGATATGGTCAAATTAAAATCGAAGCTGGATTGATGAAAATAATTGTTCGTCTAAATGGAAGCCGGATTGATGAAACAAAAGTCTTTGCTTAAACCTGGGACTATTATTACTGACGGGATACGAAGCGGCAATATGTCAGCCAATCAGAGATCGTCTTTTCTGAAACATCGCGGACGATGTATGTGACCATCTATTTTTAGATTACACTGTCATCCGGGCACTCAGCAGGATAAATACTCTCCACGGAGCAAACACAAACAAAGCCAAATGAATCATTCTCGTCGTTGTTTTTAGTAATTTACAAGATACATACGTCGCAAATTATTTTTATTAAATTAAGTCGCTTTCGTTTCGTTACGACAATCGTCCAGAAAAGAAACGGGACTAAAACTGATCTGACCTGCAAAGGTCCCGGATGTAAAATCAGAGTCACAGACATAATCTAGGGCAATGACCCAATTTTCGTCCGTTTCGAATCCCTTCAGTAATAATAGTCCCAGCTTAAACAGAACCTGGATTGATTAAAAATAATTGCTTCCGTAAATAAAAGCTGGATTGATGAACAGAATTCTTTGCTTAAATAGAAGTTGGATTGATGAAAAGTAATTTTTTCTTAAATGCAACATAATTAAATGACCTAAACTGCAGGATTATCCGTATTTGATAGCATATTACCAAAAACTTTGCAGCTATTTTGAATTGGTCTACCTATATGACACGTAAATTGTTGCAGCACTTTTTACAGCAACTGTTCTTCTGCTTTCGATAAAGTGTAGGCCTACTGTTCTTTTCTTCTGCTTCGTCTCCAGCATTGATTTGGGGTTTCTGTTCCTGCACCGAATTGCTGAATATTGGTTTGCTACTTATCTTAGTCCACACACTTAATCAGCACCGGTATACTTAAATGTTAATTAACTTAATTCGTTTAATGTAATTAATGTAATTAGTAATTTATATAGCGCCGCTCACAGCCGAGGCCATTCAGTAGCGCTCCCAGTGCGAGAACCCCGAGAGAAGAAATATGTTTTAAGGAGAGAGAGAGATGAAGACAAATGTTTTGTTGAAATGTGATGCTCCGTAGGATCCGTTGCATACTTTTCATTTGTTTACATTGACACCACTAGCAACACTTTTCGAAAACCATTCACTGGAGTATATCATTTAGTATATATATACGCTGATGACAAATGTGCAAGTTTTAATTATAGCGACCGTACAGTCTCGACTCTGCTCATTTTTCAATGATTGATCGGGTGAGATCCTTCGCCACCGCTGTCCATTCGAATAGGTGCCACTCCGCTTAAGCTTCCAGTTTACTGACCGTGCTAGCTCGAGCCCCGAGAACCTCACAAATAAGCCACAATCAGGAAGCGGAACGCGATCCTCACGCACTCTGACACAGAGGAGTATAATCCCTAGACTTCATTATACAACCAGTTCTTCTGATTTATCCGTCTCTGGTTATACCTAAAACTAGAACATTACTGCTCTTGGGCAACGGGTTTTTTCGATTGAATGGATCTGGATTTCAGAACTCTATCTCTATGATTCTGTTTGGAGATCGATCTCCATCGAACTTCAAAAGTGGGGGGTTGACTGATTTTGGCCGAAAGTGGGGGGGTTTCATTTTTTTCATGTTACCTCTTTTCTCCTGTATGATTTTAATAATGTTAACCTACATTAACCGGCCATTATCGTGGGATCGAAATTCTCTTATGTTTCTATTACAGTAGCAAACGGCTTGTACAACAGAACACTTACTGCACAGTCTGCACTGCCATGGGGAGGGGGGTTGGAGACCCCGTTATATCAAGGCATGGACCCCTGGGTATACCAGGCGTCCGTGTATCAAGGCAGCTCTACCCTAAAGAGTCTACGAGCAACGGCTTACGCGATATACCGGCCAAACATTTGGGGAGGGTTGAGGACCCTGAGGTTGCTGCGCTAATGACACGGCGGCCCAGACTGGCAGAGTTCTCCGCGGCAAGCCTGCAACCTGCATCATGTGTGTCATCACTCCGGCAGTTCTCTGGCTCAACTCTCGAAATGGCCCATCTCTAGCCTATCTCTGACCTGTCCAGTCAGTGTGTGGCGGACATTTCAAATGAATATATGCATAGGAGTCATATGTTATAGATTAAGTTGGACTCGCGAATATATGAACGTGTTGCGAGTTGATTCATTTAGCCTACTTTATTTCTTCTGACTTCTGAGTGAGTATTTGTTATGAAATGATACACAATGATATACAGGAAGCGGTGGTGTAGGGGTATGTAGCCTACTTTGCCTTGTAACCGGAAGGTCGCAAGTTTGAATCTACCTCAAGCAAGTTGTTGAAGCAACTGTGTACTGTAGCGACCCTGGACAAGTTGCTCACCCTTAGTTGTCTGTGAGGAAGCAGGAAGGCAATGGGAAACCACCTCAATCATAATTGATAATCATTTTTATGCCACCCCGGGTGGCATATAAAAGCCGATGGATCTGCCTTCTGGTAGAGAACTACTCATCATCATCATCATCATCATCATCATCATCATCATCATCATCATCATCATCATCATCATCATCATCATCATCATCATCCATTCCTATAGCAGCGTAGCTACATTGCCAATAGCTAATAACAGATTTATCGATTGTGCGCAAATCAGAGGCAGTGTCCTTGCCAGGCACCTTCGTCTGCATAGCCAGATGGCGTATTAAAGGCTTTAAACACTTAAAGTCATTCTAACTAACTAAGTAGCCAGATTGTCTCCAGACTTCAACTTGGTATAGAGATAAACCCCATAAGAGGTCCTTAAATAATACATACATTTATGTAGAAAATTTCTCTCTAAATTTGTTATATCGCCAGCCGGAGGCCAAAGGAAAATGTTTTAACTATCATGTCTTAAATTCTTAAACAGTTTTAGTCGGATTGACTTCAAACTTGACCTAGATAAGGTCATAAGGAGTGAAGGGTTCCAAATAACATGGTATCAACAGACGTAAAATTCAGCCCAATGATTATTTTATATCTTTTTTTGTCCAGCCCCATGTTGTGTCAGGGTTAAAAGAATCATTTCTTGCTGACTTTCTTCACAAAGAAAAGTCCAGGAAAATGGATATGTGTTTGTTGGTAGGCCTATTCATTATTATAAATCGACAAATTAAGAACAATTATAGGGGCATATTTTATGCTAATATTTCTATTTTATATATATATATAAATATATATATATATAAACACTGAAAGCACTGAAATTAAAGTTTCTAAATAATTTGAAATATTTTTGTGAAAATTTAAATTAACTAAATTATTTTTAATGGCTGAAAAAGGTCCCGGAATGCCGCTCCGGACCGTTCCCGCCGAAAAAAGCACTGCACCGAAATGCATATTTCAGAGGTCAAATTTTGGTGGGGCCCAGTTGGGGGGTTAGTTCTCCATTGACTACTGGGGGGGTTAGACGCCACTGGTCCGTTCTATATAGTTTACTTCATTTCCTTCACAACTTAATACTTACATTTTCAAATAGCTTAGTCACCATATTGTATGTATAATTTGCTGCCTCAATGTCTTGGTAGAGTGACCTTCTGGACATTGACCTGTTTACGGCTTAGTTTTGGTAATCGCAATAATAACCGCAAACTGCAAATTTCTAAAGCGCTAGCTACAGTAGAGCTAAGCGCAGGGCACCAGTTTATTCACGAGCGCTGCGTCGTATCAGAGGGGTTGTCCAGAGATCATGTCCAGTGAAGTTTCGATTCCGATTGCCATTCACATCTCTGGGAAACCTGTTACGGCGGGTTTCACAGAGGACGAGAAAGCTTGGAAGGCGGAGAATCGGATGTATTAGATATAGGAATTTTGGAAGAAGTGAGAGACTTAGTTTGGAATGGAAAGCCTGTGGGGTGATAAGTAGAGGAACCTGGGGCGCCATCTATTGAAACCTCGTGCATTAGACACGGCGCGATAGAAGTTGCTAATTACAATAGAAATTAAAGCGCTTCATTACCTTGATCTATAGGCTATGCTGATTCCGGATTGGCCATGGCAATGTCGGGTTCAAAACTTCCATGTACCGTTTGCAAACGAGAAATTTATGATTCGGTGAAACAATCTGGAGAGGGGTGGACACTCATTCACGCGAAGGCTAATTGACCAATCTGTCTGCTATACTGACCAGTAGGCCTATGGCCTATTCGTCCTGCAGAGATCCTGGTGGCCTCAGGGAGATATGGACGCTGCGTCTTCTACCACCTGCGAGGGAGTATTGGTCGGTGAGTGTAACCGCGTCCTGCATGCGAACTTAATTCTTCACCCTCAGAGGAAAGCGAACCAGGAACTCTGAACAAGGTTTCAGCTGTCAACGTTGCAGGACAGGAAACAGTCTATAGTTGGTTGAACTCTAGTGCGAAAGCTGACTTCTACTTAGCTGAGCATATTTTTCTTACAGATGAAGCCTTAGTTCTTGATGAACTTTAACACACTTGGCCGTTTTCGAGAGGTTCATGAAAACACAATATTTTACGAACACACGGTATTGGATGAAAATTGAATTCGCGTTCAGCTAAGCCAGATTAACCCAGGTTAGCAGACACGCAAGTGGTCACATTGTGGTGATCTCTGATACATGTATATATACATAATATTACATATATATGTATACATATATGCAGACACGCAGCGAGACTTAAGGAGGAGGCAACTTCACAGACCATTGGCAAAATCCTGGTCATTGGGGTCATTAGCCAATCGAAGTTCCAGTATATAAAAAAGCAAGCGCAGGCAACTGCCTCAATGTAGCTACGCCTATGCATATATGTATATATGTACATACATACATAATATGTAAATGTTATGCCTGTGTCTTTAAATATGCTCGTATGTAAGAGAATAGATATGCCTGGGCTTGTCCAGATAAAATGTGAATGTATATATATTAGTGGGGCATAACTGTGTCTGCCTAATTGGTTGAGGTTAGTCCTCGATGGATGAGGATTATTACTGTTAATCATTTTGATCGCCGTGAACTTCAACGTGAAGTATAAATTGGAGAAAATGTGCCTTAATATATGTATGGAAAGAGTCAATTTATCACAGATCGAAAAGAAAGTTCGTGATTATTGTGAACAAATGTTTTGCATATATAATGAGCACAGGTGTTCTTTAGGTTGATATATATATAATGTGTAATCGATTGTTAAGCGGTTTTAGTCTTAGGCCTTAGTTGCGCTGTCGGCTCGTGGGCGCTTGGCCTAAAGTAGCCTAAACTTTGGCTGACGATAGATTCTCTACACGTGCAGTTAGCGCGCCAAACTTAGAAACTGCTGATGACAGTGAATTTGAACTATACAGTGTAGTACAGTTGTTTTAAGAAAAGAGTTGAGTTGTTGTTATTAAACTGTGATTGAAGAAAGAAAGAAACATTCAAAGAACTGTGTCAATTTAATTCTTAAACAGTTAGAAGACATTGAGCAATTTATATGTAGAGATAAGGAAAGTTCTTGAGGTAGGTCACAACTAAGAAAGAAAAGAGTTGGTGACATTATTTGGTGGCAGCAGCGGTGGGATTCGAAACAACGTCTGGGATTCGAAACAACGTCTGGGATTCGAAACAACGTCTGGGATTCGAAACAACGTCTGGGATTCGAAACAACGTCTGGGATTCGAAACAACGTCGACTGGTGAATACGCATTCAAATCATTGGTAAATCTACGACAACGAAAGCCTCAACGACAAAGGTATAAAAGTTGGTTGTTATCAAACAAAGAACAATCCCCAATACTTCAAACACAAAAGAAAACTCGTGTTTTCCAGAAAGGACAGCACTGAAGTAAAGAAGTAAGATGGAGAAATTAAGTGTCAAGAAACAAGCAGAACTGAAGAAGATGTCTTCTGAAAGATTAAAGCAGCGCTTGTTAAAGGCTGGTTTTGAAGAAGAAAAGCTGAAAGATATGTCACGTGAAGACATGCTAGAAGCGCTAGCTGAAGTCTGGCTTAAAGAAGAAGCAGAAGAAGAAGAAGGTGCTGTCGGTGGTGCTGTGGAAAAGGTTACTGAGAAACCGCCTGGGCCTATGTCTATGGAGACGATGATGCAATGGATAATGATGACAAGACAAGGTTTCTTTAGTTTTATCAATCTGATAGTTAATTGGACTACATATATACTGATAACGGTATTGTGACTCCACTATATTTAGGATGTTTCAAGCAGAATTAATCCTAATCTTGGTCATTGCATCGTCAGTTTTTCTGCGGAATAGTCCTCCATTGGCTTCTTCGCTGGTACAACCATCCGTATGCAAACACAGATGTCCCTATGGTATGTTTGTCTAGATGGTACTTCAGCAAATCTTCTGCTATTCCTTTGTCCATATATCTGACCAGATCGACTTTGCGTGGCAAATGGCGCAAGGCACGACCGGCACAGCGCGTTGCACTGAGCGCTCTGCAATCGGCAAGATGCCAAGCTATTTAGAGACGTTCGGTTTGAAGTAAGACAGTTTTCTTATGCCAGCGACTGGTCGATTTTCTCCTGTAAGACGAACCTTTTAGAATTTTTTCTTTGCATTGTCTTTTGCCAAATCTAGCTTAACTTTCTTTAGATAACCTTTGTTTTCTCTATGAGAGGGTTAATGGGTAAGCTAATTGTTGGTGATCAAGTCCATGTAATGGAAGGGTTAACAATTTTAACGGCCTTGGTAATTAAATTATATTCTGGTTTGCAAGGCTTCATCTGTCTCCTTGTTCTGGTCTTTCTGGCAACCACACTTGGATCTTCACTTGGCATCTCTTGACAACCCCTCTGACTTGACGTAGCGCATGTGAATGAGCTGATGCTTTGGAGTAGAGCTTTAGAAATTTGAGTTTATTGGCAGGAGGTTTAGGTGAATGGTTGACACTCCGGCACAAAGAGCAAAAGATCAGCATGGACGCGGGTTCGATTCCCGCTACCCTCACAAAGGTCGACTCAGCCTTTCATTCGCCAGATGGCGTTGGTAAAATGAGTGGTAGGATAGATGGGCGCCTTGCATAGCTGCCATACAGTTAAATTCAACTCCTGTAATAGCTATGTGATCATCCATTCATACTATGAATTGTAATCATACTGCGTTCATGTCTATTGAATCGGTAAACGAAGATTATTATTATTATTATCATTTATGATTGCAATATGATTATGAAGGCTTTTGGTTTAGTCTGTTGTTATCTAATTACTGGAATTACATTTATACAAAACTGCTCCTATTACGTTAAGTACAGTAACACTTTGTTTTGAACACAGTATTTTTATAGGCAGTACTATTGTTATTATTATGAAATTTTTTATGAGCACAAAGCCACATAAAAGTGTGAATCTGGGGTTAGTCAACTGCCAGGTGGAGAGCAGTTAGATATCCAGATGTTTGAAAGCCACTGAGAAATAATGAGTTTTGAGGCACCTTTTGATGGAAGCATAAGAGTTAAAGCATTGCAGAAGCATTGGTAGTCAGTTTCATTCCTTGAGGTAGCAACATGGAATGCTTGAAAGCCCAGTGCTGCATGGTGGCCTGGTCAAAAGACCCATACCTGAATACTGCAGACTATGGAGAGGGATGTATACTGTATAGGGAGACACTAACGGTTGTAAGTAGGTAGAAGGGCATGTAAGGATTTCTTATAGGTCAGCCAGACAGTTTAAATCTTATTCTAGATTCTGCAGTAAGTCAACACAGCCGACTACAGAGGGTTAAGGAGTTTGCACAAGAATTTGAGTAAATGAATTCTTTTTGTGTTGACTGTGCCATAAGTGCTAAGTAAGTAAGTGCCATTAGGGGTTGTCCAGATTATTTTTATCAGGGCCCTGGTAGGATGCTCCAGGTGATTGTTATTTAATACCTCTGTCACCCTTCTTCTCACATGTAATGTTATGGTGGTATGCAAATCAGTGCCTTAGCTTTAGGGAAAGTAAGATGTGTTGCAGAGGTTTGACTACAGAGGGCTAAGGAGTTTGCATGAGAAGATGCACACAGAACCAAGCGAACCATGGATTTATAATTTTTTATTATTATTTATTTACTCTCATTGTTTTTTTGTTTTATATTATTATTATTGTTGTTGTTGCTGCTGCAGTTGCTGTTGTCATTGTCATTGTTGATGTCATTATTATTATTATTGTTTTCGCAATGTAAATATATCCTTCAGGTTTACAGAGATTAGGGGAGCACTGTTCTGAAATGGCTAGTCTGCAGTGCAGATGGTTTTATTGACGTGTGGTATTAAGGTGCTGCAAAGGTGACTGCATTTAAACATTCTTCAAAGGTGCTGCTTAATTATATACTGGTTAATTATTATTATATTATTATTATTATTAGTAGTAGTAGTAGTAGCAGTAATGGTAAAAACTGTCCAAACATGTTTTCCTAGTGACGTGAAAGACCTTTGATGCCATAAGAACTTTTAGATCAAATAGATTTATTATTGTTTTAGTATTAGTAGTATTATTGTTATTATTATGTGCAGCCTGGCTTCTTGCTTTTATAGGTTTCAATCCCTTGTAAGTTTTTCGTTGTTTAGTTTTGTATTAAGTTTCAGAGAGCACTTGTATAAATGGGTTGTAGTTTTAAACTCTGGTTGAAGAGGAGTCCGTTGTTGTTTTGCTTTTCGTTTCAAGACCTGTCATCTGCTCTTCACAGGACTTTCAGGACTTTTGTTCTGTGACAAGAAACTCTGTTGAGGTCGCATTATTTGAGTCTCTTGGTAAATATTTGAGGTTTATGACATAAACTGGCCGCGTGTGGGTTGATTGGCTGAGAAGCGCTATCTCAGGTGCCTTGTGGTTTGGAGATGGGGCCCTGTTTGTGTGCCCCTCCCCCTCCCCCAGTGGTGTTTGTGTAGTTCAGTAAGCATATCATGTTCGGTTTTTATGGGCTTTTGTCGTCAAAGCGTTTAAACCTGAGTAAAATTGATCTGAGAATTTTTCCTTTTTTGCCCTTGTTGGGTAAATGAATTTTTTTGTGTTGACTGTGCCATTTGGGGTTGTCCAGATTCTCTTCATCACAGACTGGTAGGGTTATTGAGGTGATTGTTGTCGTCTCTGTAACCCTTGTTCTCACATGGAGCGTTATGGCGGTATGCAAATCAGTACCTTAGCTTTAGGGAAAGTAAGATGCCTTGCGGAGGTTTGATGCTCTTGACCAGAGATGTCTTGATTGACAGCTGTTAGGTAGAGTTTTGATTGACAGCCACTGCAAGTGACTTAGATTCTCTACTTGGGATATTTCTGCATATTTAATTGAAACTATAGGAGGGTTAATTTGCACTGGTTCTTTCCGGGTTAATTTACAGGGGTACTAACACAGACTAAACGTCTTGTGAACCACTTAAAACCCTTGTTTTGTTATGTTAACATGTCATTTATTTGCAGTGCAAAATTCTAGAGAACTGCTGTGCAAGATGGTTTCTGATTATTACTAAAGAGTCTCTACCTTATCTGGATCCTTGTAATCTTTTACTAATGTATTATTATTTATTACTAATTAAGTTTAACATTTGTGATTTGAGGAGTCAGGATATTGATAGCTGCGGAAATTTAAATGTTTCGGAGCACAGTGCTGTATTAGGTAGCACACACAGGGTTTCTGCAATCCATGAGGGCTCATCCTTCAGACTTGACTGAGCATAACTACCTTCCACAAGTTGTTCACCTACACTTGTCTCATACTTCAGTTTCAGATTTATGATCTTGTGGGCAGAATAAGTGATATAAGTAGAAAAATAAATAAATAGATAAGTAATTAAATTAAAAATGATGATGATAAAATGATCATGTATTCCTACATATCGCCGCCAAATGACTGGCGTCAGGCACTGATGGTGGTGGTGGTGGTGGTGGTGGTGGTGGTGGTGGTGATGGTGATGGTGGTGGTGGTGGTGGTGGTGATGATGTAGCTAAATGCTGGCTATGTTCAGTAAGAAATGTGACACTTATGTTCTCCTTTTATATAAATTTCATGCGTCAAAATTGGTTAGTTTGTATAAAAAAAGCAAAGATAACAATAGAAAGTAACAAAGATAAAAATAAAGAGTAACAGTCTGGCTTTAAAGGAAACGAGTTATTTGTCTTTGAACTGTTACAATGTTTCGCAAATCAGCCAGAATCTTGAAACAGTCAAGACCATTGAACTTCTTAGAGAATTCTACGTGTTTCTTTGGTTGTCTGCGTAATCTGTCTGATATGGAAACTGTTCTTTGTCTGTATGAATTATTTTGACGATGAACTGGCTTAAAGGAAACTCTACAATTCTTTGTGTTGCTCTGATCAGGTTATCTCTTGTTTTGTGGTTTACTTGTCCAGAATCGAATTGCTACATGCACCAACTGAGTGGCTGATAGTGTAACTGACTGGCTGATTGACTGACTGACTGACTGAATGGCTGGCTGGTTAACTGACTGAATGTCTGCATTCCAGCTGGCTGACTGACCGACTGAATAACTGAATGGCTGGCTGGCTGGCTGACTGACTGACTGACTGACTGAATGTCTGAATAGCTGGCTGGCTAACTGCTGACTGAATGGCTGACTGACTGATTGAATGGCTGACTGGCTAACTGACTGACTGATTGGCTGAATGACTGACTGACTGAATGGCTGCATGGCTAACTGACTGACTGACTGGCTGAATGACTGGCTGAATGACTGACTGACTGAATGGCTGGCTGGATCACTGACTGATTATTAATTTTTTTGGATGGATGGATATATAGCTAGATGGATGATTGACTGACTGACTTTATGATTGAGACATCAAGGAGCAATTAAGCAAGTGAGTGAATAGTATGGTGATGATGAAAACATTGATTAACTGATCGAGTCATTGGTAGATAGATTTTGATTGATTTCATGATAATAATAATAATATTCTTTATTGAAACAATCCGTTTGACAAACCGCAACCGGTTACAGTGTACAGTTTATATGCAATTGAAACAATTCACAAGAACACAATGACAGAAGACATAAATCATGATCGATCTATCAATTGATTGGTTAGTTGGTGTTGTTTGGAGGGTTATTGCCATGTCCCTAGACAACGGTATGATGTATTCCTATGTACATGGATCTTAAAATAAGAATGTTCAGAATGTGCACAGTTTATGCAAATATATTTTGTTGCTGGATTTCTCTATCATTAACATTCACAGCACAGCTTCATCACAGCAAAGATCATCATCATGATCATCATCGTTGTAGTCATTATCAGCGCCATTATAATGACCATTGTCATTATGAATGGAGTCATTTTTATTAGAATCTTGGCCATTAGTTACCTTTATTGTAATTAGTTATCTTTACTGTCACCATCCTCTTCATCTTCATCAGCATTTGAACCTCCTCCCATTCTCAGTCATCATCATCATTATCAGTGATAATGAAGACCATCCGTTTACACCAACCATACACCCACAATGAATAATGATACATTGCCAGGTCTCAGATGTAACAGTTGATTCGCTCTAATTTTTTTAATCTTTATTCTACAGTAGATACATTTATTTTCTCACACTCTTGCCTCAGCTGATAAACCTAACGTCCTGTAATTTTCTTTTCCAAAAAAGAATCATTTTTAAGACGAAATGGAAAAATACCTCAGCAGATGATACATTGTGAAAACCAATTGCTCCCAATGAAAGGTGTCGAAAACCTATCTGGACGACTTATGGCTTATTGTTAATTAACCAATGAAATATGGGAACGTGGAATTGGAAGGCCCAGGTTACACCTTACCATAAGTCTCCTTTGGGCGAACTGGAGAGAAGGAGGAGATAGGATATCTGCAGGAAGGGCAAAAAGTCGGTTTTATTGGACCAGATTAAACCACCGTGGGCCGGCTGCTGGCTTTATCTTCTGCTACCCCTCAAGTTAAGTTAAATTAGCTGTGTCTACTTTATATCAATCAACAAGTGTATGGTCGCAAAATTACTATTGGCCGGCAGCTGCTGCCTCGGGCCGCCGTTGTGTCTCCTCCAATGCTTTATGAGCTGAAGGATCCGGATTCCTGCTCCACTCGTCTTTTTATTTGGAGTTTGAACTGCTATTTATCCGTGCCACTCTGCCATCATCACCTCTACCCCACCACAGCCGCCGATGCCGCTGCTGTTAATGCAACCACCACTGCCCTCTCTCTCTCTGTCTGTGTCTTTGTCTCTGTGTCCGTGTTCGTCTGTCTGCGTGCCTCTGTCTCTTGTCTGTATTGATGTGTTGCTGTCTTTGTCCGATCTGATCATAGCTCAGACTTTGGATTGGATGGTGTTTCTTGCCCTTGGAATTTCCGTCTGACTGTCAGTCCTAATCTTACAGACTTCATTCGCATCTCAAGTTTAGAGTTGGTTCGTTGCCGAAGTGTTTCAGCAGACTTTAAGACACAGAGAGAGTTTTGCCAGAACTTGCTGTGGCTGGCGGCTGTCTTTGCCTCGGACTTTCTAGTGATGTGAAAGCCATAATATTTGACTGCGTACAGTATGATGAAGATTTAATGTTTGCCAAACAGTGGTGTGAATTTCAGCTAAGTGAAATAAAATACAGTTAAAATATAGTTAATTATAGAATTTAGCTGCATCTTCATATCGGGACAAAAAGGGACAAAGCAGAGTTTACGAAAGAGGTTCTACACTTTCGTTGGATTACAATGGACTTTGCTGGATTCGTTTTTGTATTGAAAAGTTTGGCACAACAGTTAAGAGGATAATTCCCAGATGAAAAAGTGATTGCGTGGTTTTGCAATAGGCCTAGCTATTAGCAGCCTGCTGTCATTGCCTCATTAGCGTATCTCAAGTGTGATCTAACAGCTGTTTGCTATCAGGGCCGAGTAGGACGTTCTGCTCGTATAATTGCTTAAGTTCAGCTCTTCACTTCAGCTCTTATAAGTGAATTCTGATGACTCTTATGATTTAAGTGACTTGGAAATTGAGAAAAAGGTGTTTTAGATCCGCTCTATAGGCTGGACTGTGGCCGAGTGCACTTATCAGCACGCTTGTGTTTTAGCAGAGTACTCTAGACACGATTACTCCTCGAGGGAAACGTGTTTGCCATTCTACTTCTTGGTGACTAACTAGTTCGATTATTACGTATGAAAGTGGCGTTCTAGGCACGTGAGACAAGTGGGCTTTGCGGAGGAAACGGCCTGGGCCAATCAGCTTGAGGCAATTATTGATTGCAATCCTATAGGCTCAATTCTTTAGATTATCATTCGCCGTGAGCCGGTAATCCTGATTGTTCTCTGAGGACAATAGTTGAAGTTGGTAGACTGCATCTTCTGATGACATTGCAGGGTCTTGGTTCTCGAAAGTAAAAAGAACTTATTGAAATAGAAACAACCAGAAGTTGTTGCCGCATATCCGGGTCGAGTTTGCCTGCGAGCTGAAGGCGGAGTTTTGCTGCTCATAGATAGCTCCAGAGATCGCGAGCAGACTCGATTAGTCGAGTATTGTCTGTGCAAACGCCAATGTTCGTTCGTGGCATTGACCCATGTCGTGGCACGAGGAGTAGTGACGTTTGACGCTCTGAAGCGACACTGGATTGACGGCTGGTGGTCTCTCGATCTGTGAGCGCGTGCTCCGGTTCTGTTTCTATTATTGGAAAATAGCTCCAGTTTAGCAAACAATCCGCCTTGAAAGCGCAGCGTATTGTTTATGAACGCCAGGGAGCGTTTGCCTTCGATCGAAGAGGAGCTCGGCACGATTATAAGGTCGCGGAACTGATTACCCGATCCACACGGCAGCAGCGGCGGCGGCGGCACTTGTCTAGGGACGAGTGTTTCATACGGGGCCTTCGAAGCAGCCGACGTCGGTTGGCCCTCTCTCCTCAAGAGGCGCGTTTTCGCTTGGAGAGTGCACCGCCCGAGTGCGTACACGCCCGTGCCTTTGACACCACCACAACGGATTCACCACGCACCTTCCCTTCTCCATGCGCACGAGTGCGAACTGTTCAACGTTTCCCAAGTCGTTCTCTTCTCTCGGCGGCGGCTGCGGCGTCTCGGTTTCCGATTGGCGCGATAGAACTTCCTCAATGCCATTGGCCAATGAAGTTGTTCTGTGCGCACGACGTCATCGATTATTCATCGGGGGCGCGTAAGAATGGATGATTAAATCAACACGCTTGAACCGTTCAGCGCGCTCGGCATTAAGAAGTTTGTGAAGAATGGTGAAACGCGGGTGTTAATGGGCTCGGTGTACTTTAGCAAATCCTGTTTGTATTGGGTTTATCGTAACGACGTGTTGGCAGTTTTGCTAGCGTGAAGAAAATGAGTGTGAATTTGGGATGGTTGTTCGTCGGTGTACTAAGTGTCTGTTTCCATGTGCATCTAGTGACCTCTGGCGCTCAGTGGTGGGGAAGATTGTGCTGTGAACTGTCGCTGACGACCCAATGCAAGAACATCTGCCAAAGGGTGAGTACAGACCGTGTTTTATGTTTCAGATATTTACATTTAAGACAATTTTCTGACTTTAATTGTAAGGCGCTGCCAAAACTAACATAGATTTAGTGCTTGTAAAACCTTTCTAATTTATGATAGTGCCATGGTAATGTTATGGAGTTTACTGTTGAATGGTAAGGTAATGTAATATATTGGCTCATTTATATTACAGGCACCTACCGTAATTTATGGTTATGAATTTATGGTAGTGTTATGGAGTTGAATGATATTGTAATGTAATATATTGGCTCATTTATATCATGGGTACCTCTGTTATAGTCCTCTGAGATGATTGAGGTTTGGCACTGCAATAGCACGACTAGCTTTGTCTGAGTATTAGTGGCATCTTGTGGATTTATAGCTACTGATGCTGCTGACAGATAAAAAGTTTGATGGTTGAACGTTTTTCCAGTGTTGCTGGTTAGCCTGGGATTCATATCATCATTTGTCTAGTGTTTTTAGACCTTATATTTCTATTTCCAGTATCTGTGCATAGTCTGCTTTTGTAAATTTTGTTTTTATAATCTGTGTTTTTCCTTGTTGTAATGCTTTTGGTTCATGATGATGATGATGATGGCGATGACTATGATGATGACCATAAGGATGTTGGTGTTCAGAGAGCTGATTATGATGAGGATGATGCTAATGGGTGGAGATGGTAACAAAGATGACTATAGGGTGATGGTGATGATAATGATGTTGATGATGTGAAGAATGAAGATGATGATGATTTCAGTGATTATATTGCTGGCATTGATGATGATGATGATGATGATGTTGATGATGATGATAATGACCATAGGGATATTGACGAGGATGGTGATGATGATGAGGGTACTGACTATATGATGGGGATGGTAAGGGTAATGTTGTTGTTGTTGATGATTACGATGATGATGATCATGATTATTATGATGATGGTGATGATGACATTGTGATGATGAAAAACCCAGTAAATAGAAGAGTTTGGTACCTATTTGAATAATCTTTTGATATTTAATACAAAGTTAAATTTTATCATTTGAATTTAAGATAGGCCTACTTTCTTTGCAATCATTTGATACTGTCACAACTTCACAAGGTTGATCGAAACTTAAATTATGCATATCTGATTTTGATTTAAATGCGTTTTCGTACTGCCGTAATAGCTTTTAAAAGGCACTGCACCTTTATTTTTGTAACTATAAACACTCATGTGCAAAGGACCCATGGGTAATTTGGGAATATGCGGTTGAAATACTGCAATGCAGCTGTATTACAAGTACCAGGTGCATACTATTGGCTCAACCACAGATCCATTGAATGGACTTCCTCCATCTCTACGCTGTACCATCCTCTCTGGTGGCATCTCTACTCTACCTCTCTCTCACCTTAAAGCCTTCCTTTTCTCTCAGAGTACCTCGCACCGGGAGTGCTTCTGAACGGCTTTTGCTGTGAGAAGCACTTTATACATGATCAGATACAATACAATACAATACAGATTCCTTTTGTTTTACATGACAGTGCAATAGAACATTGAATTTCTAGTGCACCACTTGCATATATAGCGGCCATTACACAAGGATTTGAATCGTAGAAACTGTGGGAAATCCCACGATACTACCACTTCACCATATCAACCGACGTCTATATAATTGGAATCTCTCCATTTTATGTGAAATTTGCCAATACGGAAAAGTCCCACACTCGCTGGCAAAAATACCATTCTTACGGTAGAGGCCAGTATCAGGTTTTCAACTGTCACGGATATCGCTCGTAATAGGACACACTTTAGGCTTTTCGAAGCGTGAAACGATTAGCAGCTCGTGAATGTGCATGCGCTGTCCATGCCTAATTCGTTGGAGACATAGCGAGAGGACTTGATAAGTTAAGGACCTGCTTGAAATTAAGTACTTGGCTCCCTGTCAACGCATGCTGAAGACGATTACAAAATACGGAGCACTGCCCTCTATTGGTAATGAAGTCAAGTAGTTGTCGAGGGGAGGTCCGCATTCCGTACTTATGCATCGAAAGCGAAGACACATCTAAATTTTAAATCCTTACTTACTGATTCTAATCTCCTTCTTAAGACGTAATTATCTGGTCTGATCACGGCGAGTTTTTGTTAGCAAACGGCTGAAGATTTCATTAACATTGTTTGCGTTGTTTGAGTCGTTGGTTTGATTTTTAATTTCAGTTGTTGTGCATTTTGTGTTAATATATTATGCAGACATATGCACAGTGAAGTTTAGTGTGTATGGTCCTTGTCTTATCAATCTGGATAACTCGATGTCGTAAAGTTAAAGGCCTACTATGGATAAATGAACCATGCTTAACGAAATGCGAAATAGCATACCTAGACACTAGGTACTAGACACTGGCACTTTTAAAATTTTTGCACCAGGACTCATCTGAGGATTTCGAATTTACTGTCAAGTTCTGTGTTATGGGGGGGAGGGGCTCGACAGTGTAGTTGTTAGAGCCCTGGACTGTCAGCCGAGAGGTCGAGGGTTCAAATCTCCACCAGAGCAGAAATTTGGTTCGAGATTTCTGCTCCACCTACACCCCTAGCCAACTCAGCTATAATGAGTACACCGACCGTACACTGTCGGTGGGAAGATGATACGGCGAGGGAGAGTACTGGCCATCCACCCTCATAAGCCAAGGCTAGAAAGTGTAGTCGCTAAGGCTTCATACCCATAGCTGCCTCCATTGGTTAGCGTGGGTGACTCAACCCAGAGGTCGGGGGTTCAAATCCCAGCCAAGGTAGAAAGCTATAAGCCTATTGAGGTTCCTGCTCCACTAGATCCCCCTAGCAATCTTGGGTATCAAATGAGTACACTCTCTGAACACTCCTTTGTGAAGATCAGATGATGAGTGAGAAGCCATCCACTCTCATATGCTGAGGCTAAGAAAGTGAAGACGTTAAAACTTCACACGTATATGTTGTATGGGCCTTTTGTTCTTTTCATTATTTTGTTTTTATGGTTGTATGGATTTTTATTGTTCTCGTTATTTGTGCTTATGTTGTATGGTTTTGTTGTTCTCGTTATTTGTGCTGATGTTGTATGGTTTTGTTGTTCTCGTTATTTGTGCTGATGTTGTATGGTTTTGTTGTTCTCGTTATTTGTGCTGATGTATGTATGGTTTTGTTGTTCTCGTTATTTGTGCTGATGTTGTATGGTTTTGTTGTTCTCGTTATTTGTGCTGATGAGGCATCCCAACCCAGTTGTTCTCGTTATTTGTGCTGATGTCTGTATGGTTTTGTAATTCTCGTTAAAAGAGCCAGATGTTGTATGTATCATTTTGTTGTTATTTTTGGTTGGTTGTATGGTTTTGTTGTTCTCGTTATATGTGCTTATGTTGTATGGTTTTCTTGTTCTCACAAATTTGTTGTCTCATGACATGTTGCATGGTTTCGATGGTGTAAAAATTTGTGCTGATGTTGTATGGTTTTGTTGTTCTCGTTATTTGTGCTGATGTTGTCCCTATTTTGTTCTTGTTATTTTTGCTTTGTTGTATGGTTTTGTTGTTCTCGTTATTTGTGCTGATGGAGTATGGTTTTGTAAAACTCGTTATACCCACCACTGTTGTATGGTTTTGTTGTTCTCGTAACTAGTGCTGCTGTTGTATGGTTAGCCAGTTCTCGTTATCCATGCTGATGTTGTAACTTACGGAAATCTCGTTATTTGTGCTGATGTTGTATGGTTTTGTTGTTCTCGTTATTTGTGCTGATGTTGTATGTATTTTGTTCTTGTTAATCTTGCTTTGACGTATGGTTTTGTTGTTCACGTTATTTGTGCTGATGTTGTATGGTTTTGTTGTTCTCGAAACTTGTGCAGATAGACTGGTTTTGTCGTTCTCGACATTTGTGCTGATTCTATAAAAATTTGTTGTTCCCGTTAAAAGTGCTGATGTTGTATGGAATTGTTGTTCTCGTTATTTGTGCTGATGTTGTATGTATTTTGTTCTCGTTATTTGTGCTGATGTTGTATCGTTTTGTTGTTTTGGTTGGTTAATGGTTATGCTTATAATTATTATATTGGGCTGTATTTCTTTAGCATTAGACATAATGACACAGCATCAATTGGTGGTGTAGAAAACTTGTGAGTGAAGGACTTGCTCAAGGTCCCTACACAATATCCAAATACCAGGAGAGGTTAAAACCTATACCCACCACTTTTAAGTGCTCTAACTAGTCTGCTATAATGGTAGCCAGTTTTTATATGGTTGTCTTATTCTGGTTGTTCTGTTGCATTCTACTGTTGTTGCTTTACAACTCGGTATAAGTAAGTAAGTAAGTTAGTAAGTAAGTGAGTAAGTATATTCTTTATTGTACCAGTTGCATGACGCACTCTGTTGTACATACATCTTGATTCTTTGTTGTTCTTTTCATCTATATTTGTTGTTGATAAAGCTATTATAATGCACAGGCCTCTGCCTATCTGTCTACTTTTGTTAATGTCATCTTCATTATACGCTGCTGCGTATATTGCTATATTGCTATTCTAATCGCTGCTCATTCTTAAGACGTCCGGTCCCGTGCATATCACGAAGCCGGCCTGCAACTTAAACTTGCTTTTAATCTGGTATCAGTTTGATAACTAGGCTTTCCTTTTTAGCTGCACCTGGCCCCTCCCGTTTCGAGACCGAAGTATTTCGTCAAGATAAGCAATCTCGAGCACTTACGCTGGAAATAGTTTACATTATAAAACGCAAAGTCTCCACTGGCCGCGTTTTTGTTTGGCCACTGATCGAAGGCGTGTTTAACGCGTAACTGTTTAACGTTTGACGCCAAACAGAGAAGACAGAGGTTTTGTAACCTTTGGTCGGATAATGGTTGAAAGTTTTCTTCTCGCGTGCCTGTTTACGTAATCCCTTCTCTGGTTTTGGTTATTCCGGGTCTGCGCGATAAGAAAGAGATTGTTCGTTTCGTTGGGTAAGAGAAGGAAATCGAACAATCCTGTTTAGGTTCCTCTGATTACCAGTTTTTGATGTGTAGTGGATACAGTTCCAGGTAACTTTACGCCACAAGGCGTGTGGAGTGAATGTTGCTAGACTTTGTGTCTAAACCTGACAAAAACGTTCTGCGCTCAGCAGTTCCCCATTGGTCTGGTTCGCATCATGCAACCTGTATTCTGGCCGGTGATAAGCATATCTGCTGAGATGGGAGAATTTATGGCTTCACATAGTCTGCTTCTTTACGGCCTTTGATTTGGATTTTCCAGTCCGTTAACTTTGCCCGAGGAGGCTTTCATGTTACCTAATTACGGGATCAGATTTTGTTACATTTATAATAGACTAGCTGTGATGATAGATTGTTACATTTTTAGCCTCGAAACAAGAAAGAAAGGATTGCTCGGCTGTTTATTAACTGCTTTGATGTCTGTGCTTATGGGAAGTTATCGAAATTGCCAGATTCTCGACTTTGGTTGATTAAGATTCGTGGTAACAAATCTTGCCTGCCATACCTTATATTTAGGGCGGGTACTGATTTAAAAAAATTAATCGATTAATCTCCAAAACTTTGATTAATCAATTAAATTCGATTAATCTGGTATCTATTACATAAAGCGTGAGAAACTTTTTTAAATGTAGTTACTGAGTCAGTTATTAAGTATTTCTTTCTACAAAAATTTCAATCATTCCACATGCGGTGTTTGAACAACGGTAAGCGAACTGTTTATTGCAATGAAGACAGTTAAGTTTCTCGCCATCTTCGACTTTTCTGTCAGCATTGACCTTAAATGCAAAATGATCACTTAAAGTTTCCACTCAAACGTTTTACAATTATCATTGTTCGCCATATTGTTTACTCTGGAAATGGACACTCAACATCATGAAATAAGTAAAAACATGAATTGAACAAGCCAAAATTAATCAATTAACATTTTTAATGATTAATCTATTAATTAATCATTAAATTCACAGCCCTACTTATATTATATGTATTTTGATGAGTAACTGAACATTTCTGTAGTGTTCTGTAGTAACTCATGTAGTTGACTCTGGCCAACTTAAAACATCAATAATAGAGTTCGGTAAGAACAAAACAGTAAATAGCAAAATAGTATCCATAACAGTAATGCACATATATGGGGCACACGTAGTACTCAACCCCAGTGGACTCTGAACTTTGACATGTCCACAGTTCCTGATCATTATAATTGCCCTGATGATGAGCAATGGAGTCCACAGCACCAGCTAATGCTCACCAACTGGCGCCCTTCAGCGGATGGTATAGAAGAGACAGCAGCGTCTATAGATATCCATTAGGCCGCACTGCAGTTCTGTGCTGGGCAGTTATTGGTCAATGGATGACGTAATGGTCATAGCACTTGTCCTCCGTGATTGCAGTCGACTCCACTCCAAGGACTATGCGTCACTGTTGCAGCACTGAATATATAATTTCCAGCCATGGGCGTGGACAGAAATTTGTTTAGGGGGCAAACAATTTTTTTAAAGGAGGCAAAGTTTGAATTGGTGGCACGGGGAGTAACGAGGGTGCCAAAAACAACCAATCACGTCACCCTCAGCGCTCGCTCCCGTGATTAGGGGTCTGGCGCAGATCCCAACAGCTGCCAGCACTTTTGGAAGCAGTTGACGTTATATGGAACCTGTTGTTAGCGTTCTGGGATCCATTTTCAGCTATATCTGAATGTTTATTTCAAACACACTGTTAAAAGTTTAAAATGTTTTTAAATATTTACAATTTTTCAGCTTACTTACTTGACTAGTTTGGATAAAAAATAAAACTGGAAAAACCATAGCCATTCATTGTTAAAAACTAAGATGATGAGTAAATGTTTTAAATATGTGCAAAATCAAGGAGGCAAAGCTCCCCTTCCCTGTCCAGACGCCCTTGTTTTCAGCAGCAGCCGGCATGTGCAATTCTGGGGCTAAACATTGTCCACATGTACCAATCTACCTGTTGTAGTAGGTCAACGTGGCAGTTAGGCTTTTGACGACCAAATGCTGTCGAAAAGCTCATGAAATCCATGGAACTTGAATATCAGGGGCAGCATAACACTTGGTCTAATAAGGGCAAGGACCTCTTAGGAGCCCATGCCTAGGGGCAGCAGATTGCTAAAACTATCCTTGACATGAGCACATTATGAAATTATCTATCCAGTGAACCAAACGCATAAACAACGGTCATCTTGACACCTATAGTGAACTCCGCTGGACACCTGGGGGAGTCTGTACCTCCTTGTTGGTCTATCTCACCGTAACCATCCTTACCCTGTCTAAACCCTCATTGCCCACCTAAATGCCTGCTTAGAATCTTAATCCTCTACTCTGCTTGCTCTGGTCTACGACAGTTAAGCTGTGCAAACGACCGACTTTCTGAATGTTACTAAACAGTTCTGCTAGTTGTGATTGTGTGTTAATCCATCATTTGATCCCGTAACAGTTATAATACACTTACACTTTGGTTCAAATTTCTTCATATATACAGTCTGTCTATTTATATGTCGCTCCATCAGTTAGCAGATATAATGTATGTGCATATACATGTATATTGTGTAAATATTTGTGCATGTATTTATATATGCAAATGGACCAGTTACTTGGATATATGTACATACATGGAAATTGTACATTAAATTTTAGGCCTACATGGCTGTGTAATGTGTATGTCTGTTTATAAATTAATATATATAAATATAATTTTCATAAGATATTGATGATGAAATTATTTATATATGTTCTGTATTTGTATGCACAAGGGTATAATGGTTTGATGGTTTGTATTTGGATTTATCAGTGGGTCCACTTGCATGTACACACACACACATACATACACACACCACCACACACACCTATACTTACACGCACACACACACACACACGCACACACCACACACACATATATACATATACATACCTACACACCCACCCACACACACACACACACACACACACACATATATATACACACATACCTACACACGTGCACCCACACACACACACACCTATATATATACACACACACACACACAAAAACCTATACACACACACATACACACACACACACGCACACTCACAACTGGACCGTTTTCCTAAGTCACAGTGCCACAGCGCTTGTACTGTGTTTATACTGTGACCGGTGTTTCCTTCATTAGCATTATGTCTGTGATGGTGTTCCTACCTGAAGATTCTGGTGCTATAAAAGAGCCAACATACAGAGTTGACATGGAGCCGGTTTTCCTGACCCTTCTGTTGACCAGGGCTGCCTCTGATTTCCCTCCAGTTCCTCATGTGTGCTTAGTCTATGTGCTCAGATGGCAGAAACCACCGGTCTCTGTTTGCCTTCTGCTCTGGGATTAGACGAAGGTGAAGGGGTCAGAGGGCAAATGACCTTTTGTTAGACAGGTAGATTTCCGTCTGGAAGCTTTCCAGTCACTTAGGAAGAACAGGTGGAAAGCCTTCCCATCACCACAGCTGCCAAGACAACGATTAACTTCTGTCATGATCAATTAGGCATTCTTAACAGTAGTCAGTCTCTACTTTTCAGCAGACACTACTGTCTATAGGATACAATACAGTACAGTACAGTACAGCTCAATACTATACAATTCAATACAGTATAATAAAGTATACAATACAGTACAATATAATACAGTATACAGCTCAATACAATACAGTACAGTATACAATACAGTTCAGTACAATACAATACAGTACAATAAGTATAATAAAGTATACAATACAGTACAATATAATACAATACAATATAATACAATACAATATAATACAGTATACAATATAATACAGTATACAATACAGCAATACAGTACAATACAATACAACATAATAAAGTATACAATACAATACAATACAATACAGTGCAACTGTATTTGATATTGCCCTCCTTGCAAAGTTCAGCATTGCATACACGACCATACCCCAGAAACGACAGAACATCGATGGCACTGAGCAATTGTGCATGAAGGACTTGCTCAAGGTCCTTACACAGTAACTACCTGAGTAGAGGCTCGAAAATGTACTCTCTGTGCTATAGACTGAGCACCCCATCCATTCGGCTACCGTGGTGCCTCAGAGGTTCAGAAAATGGCTGGTGTCAAAGCACAGTCCGTGTTGTCTACTGCCAGGCCACACTAATATCTGGGTATCTCAGCAACACTGAATTAGCTTTGTTGCCAGTCGGTGAGCACTCTGGGGTCACAATATTGTATGCTCTTACCAGACAAAGAGTTTCTATATTGTTACAAGTTGTCTAGATATATGAACAAATATCCTTGGTCGGAGTCAGAGCACACCAGGAACATTGTTATTTTAATGCACTATTTTAGAGCGAAATATCAATTGCATATGCAAACACCAACAGGTCAGCCTCATAAGCGACAAAACCACCAAACACTCTCTGGTTCAAAACTAACAGCAAGTCATTCTCAAAAGGAGACAAAAAATTCGACAAAGTGAAGAGACTTTTATGACTTGGAGGAACAAACAACAAAAACCAAGTCTAACTTTAAATCAAGCACAGAGCCTTTGTATGTATGTATTTATGTATGCATTTATGTGTGTGTGTGTGTATGTATGTATGTATGTGTGTATGTATGTGTGTATGTACATGTATGTCTGTATGTATGTGTGTGTGTGTGTGTATGTGTGCATGTATGTGTGTATGTATGTATTATTGTATGCATTTGTGTATGTATGTGTGTATGTACGATGTATGTGTGCATGTATTTGTGTATGTACGTATTGTATGGTATTGTATTTAGGAATTTATAAAGCGCCTCTCTCAGTAATACCCAATCAGAGGCGCAACATATGATTGTACGTATGTGTATGTGTGTATGTATGAAGACACTTAATATAGTTTCTTTTAAGTAACTCACCAAAGTGATGTTTTATATAGGACTAGCAGTTTTTACCCGGCGTTCGCCCGGGTTTTCCGCAGCGCCCGTGTATTTGAATTTAACGACATCTTCGTCAACGCCTGTGAATTTGAATTTAACGATGTGAAAATTTTTCGTGTGTCCCTCTGGCGAATTTACGCGCTGGCTTGAAATTTGTTTAATTTCAACTCTATGTAATATATACTCCCATGCATTTGCCAGAATTCAATGGCATTGAAACTATGACCACATCGAAACTTAAAATGTCCAAATATCGGAATTTAAAGTAAATTTTGAGTTGAAATATAGTTGGGTTGAGATCTATAGAAATTCAAATGAAAACGTTTCTCGTTAAAAATTTCGTATCGCTAAAAGTTGCATTGGCGAATCTTTAAGTCCGATGACCTAGAAATTCTCCCGTGGTCCCCACTTCTGATGTTAAATCAACGGTCAACGTGATTGGATTTGCGTAATCAGAGCCGCTGACCTATAATGCTCCGTGTGATGAAGATTGCATATTAATTAGCATGCGTAAAATGTGACAAATGGCCTTACTATGGCCATGGTGTAAGAGACCGTTATTGAGAGATAGCCTCATTTAAAAAGTTGGAAATTTAAAATGGCCATATCGGCGTTTAAATAAAATTGCGAACTGAAAAATAGTCGCGAAGTGACTCCAGACGAGTAATACGTAACTGGAACGAAGTACTGANGTGGAGATGCAAATGAAGATACAATGAAGATGCAATGAAGATACAATGAAGATACAATGAAGGTGCAATGAAGATACAGTGAAGATGTAACGGAGATACAATGAATATACAATGAAGACACAAAGAAGATACAATAAAGATACACTAGAGATACTATGGAGATGCTATGAAGAGCAGCGCCAGATACAGTCGAGATTGCACTAATGTTGAAGATGACAAGGAATGCTCTAACAGATTCTGACCTGCCATGTGATATATGATGACATTCAAAACGAGAAGAGCAATCACGTGAACTGTCAGGATTTCCGTACATATATTGGCGAAAAAATATGCGGAGAGTCTGTAGTAACCACTGGCGCATTCGTGGCTAAGCACAAGATATGAAAGACAAAAATTAATTTCTACGTACGCTTTACTAATATGCCATTTGAACGTATAAACCCGGTGAAAATAAAAGTAAAGCTAGCTCTTGATTTTCCACTTCAAGTGACCAAAAGGCAGTTTAAAACTGAGGGGCTGAGCGCTGTTAAAGATTAATAAAGGACTTCATTTCCCACAAAAGTATGGATAGCATTCACCGAGACGTAAAAGGCAACAAAGCCACGCCAAACAACCCATTCACGCCTTTTTTTCTCTGGTGTAGCTGGGGAAGCTTAAACGACAGGAACAGACAAGATAACGAGTAGGAAAGTCAAATAAGCTCATTAAATAAAAACTCTTGTGCAACTAGATTCATCAAGAAACGCCTCAATTTTAATTTTAAAATTTATCAAGCCTCTCTTAGTAGCATTCCTGAAAAGTTAGTGATTTTCTGTTACAGAACAAATTAGCCCAATCATGCGCGACGTAGAAAGCACCTCACTAGGTATTATTTCTTAACCTAACAGCCTTCACCTTAAAATTCAGCAAATTATTTGGCTAACTTACATTAAGAGATTTCTCCCTGTAATAAAAGTGTCGACACTCATGACGCCTGTGAACAAAAGGTTCAGAATGAGAAAAGACAGCAAACCGCGCCTAAAATTAAACACAGGTTTTGTTATTTTTGCCAGCAACTTCTCTCACAACCACGACTCGTAGGCTATACGTATAAATTACCCAACTGTGTAATAGTCTTTAAAATTTGAACGAAAAATTCTAAGTTAGGACTGAACTCTACATCGTCAAAAATGAGGCCTTCGAAGTAGAACCAGTAGGAAAGACAACTGCCAAAGAGTCGTCTTAATACACACCCTATCGCCATCAAGAGTCAAGCTTTCCAATATGTAGCCTTCTTGTTTGCTTTAAAATTAACTCTTATATCGAACAGGCTATTCATTCTAATTTAGAAAATAAAGATAAATGGATTTACATCGATGAAAAATTATCTTAACGGTTAAGTCAGTAGTCTTTGAAAACCAGTCTTTACTTAACCGTTAGGCGTAGATGTTGACTTTAATACCCTCATTAGGCCTATACTATTGCACGTTGTACAAGTTGATGATTAAGTCTAATTTTCCAATTCAATTCAATATTTGTGCGGTATAGGCCTTATCGTGCACAAACCGGATGACAAGAGCGTCGTGAGTATGGACTAGAAACTGATACATGTTATGTTTTAGTAATAGGCCTAATATATTTATAATACAATGGTTATTCATTTTAGTAACTTTGCTTTCCGGCATTGTTTACCTGTTTTCTATTCCGATTGGAGAAGACGATGTTATTTGAAAGTAGAGATATCCAATGAACAAGCCCCAGAAAATCCTAAGCGCAAACTACAAGAAGAGGTCTGTGTTACACATCATACGCCAAGGTGGATACGTGAAAAATAACAAAATAGCTTTAAACAGATCGATGTATACCAGACATACACTTGCCATAGCATATGAGCATAGTTATGCCCCTCAAAGGCAGTAAATCGTTTAAATGAATTTGTTCAATAAGAACAGAAACCAAAAGCAGAAGAACTCGGCATTTTTCTGCTGGAAGAGCTATCCTGACACAGTTGCTTAATAGTCAATTGGTTGACTAACAGTAGACCTCTGCATTGATTACTACAGTATCAGTTGAATGGGATACAGCATATCTGATATAACGTGACTTGTATTAAGTGTGCAGATGATGTCGTTCATTTCAAGGGTCTGTTAAAATGTTACTATATCGAAAATCACATCGCGGTTAACATAGCTTAGGATGATTTGGCACTGCGCCCTTAAATGGGTTTGCTATTGAATTGCGTTGTTTAACTTGCCTTTCCTTCAATCTCTGCAACAATGACTTAGGGCCTATCTTCTAACTGACCTCAGCATAGTTTCATGGTATGAAAACGTAAATGAACTGTTTTATGATTATAAAGAACACCTTTAATCGGATTTTCTCCGGCCTGCGAAAAAGATCCAGAAAAATTCTTCTCAAAACGTAGTAGAACTGTAAAAAACACTAGATCTTATTACACTGTAATTTTATTAATTAGCACAACGCTAGCATATTTGCAGCTTAAGCTCTGCTTGATGATTGTTTCCGATTTTCAGTGAATGACAATGATGCGTTCCAGATTGCCCACAAAAGAATTAACTTGGACGCTCCGAAATTATCAATTATGATTATTTCGATTAAGATCGAATAATTATGCTAAACAACGTGGTTAGCCTACACTGGGATTTCGATAAGACGCTGTCAATTAGGAAAAGTAAAATCACTTCGAGTGCCGGTATTTCTTAGATTGTTAAAAATCCAGTAATATCAGACCATTCTGAGCTAACACAAAAGTTTTCGCATCAGCAGTAGTTGGGACGTTAAAGGATGATGCCCTGTCGATTGATTGCACTGTCAGTCCAAAGCCTGGTGAAAGGAGGAGGGCGACGCTAATCATCTTTGTTATGACACAGTTTCGTTAAATAACAACTATCCAACCAAACCCTTTCAGTAGACTTATCATACAGCTAGGCAACAAGTTTGTTACTGTCATCGTTACAGGATTAATTACTTCTATGTTCCTGAAAGCACCATAAGCTGTTAACGGAACCAATTGTGGCGGTGTATGGCAGATTAATTTTTGACCACATGCATAGACAGAATTTCAACCAAAGCAGCGGTTGTCGTTTTTAATTGCCTGATAAAAGCTCATGCTTAGATTAACTAATTACTTACCTGATTTCTCATGCCTTTTGGCCCTACCTGGAAGATACAGCTTACGGCGTATTCTGTGCGTAAGTAAGCACGTTCTCCATTTTGGTTCTCGTATTTCTTTATCGAGTTGGATGAAACAATATCCATTTCCTCCAAGACCCTGACGAATTTTCAATTTTAGACAGCGTTTTTAGACAAAACATTTACAATGCGTTGGTAAAAATAATAATAATAATAATAATAATAATAATAATAATAATAATAATAATAATAATAATAATAATAATAATAATAATAATAATAATAATAAAAGTATAAATCGGACGGGAGGAGGCCTGATGGCCAGACCCTGATACCGTGGGGCAACGGGCGGACCTTGATATGGGACGCGACGGTGGTGGATACCGTGGCCGCCTCATACATCCCATGAGACGGCGACCGAAGCAGGAAGGGCGGCGGAGTTGGCTGCCACAAGGAAACACGCCAAATACGCAGATCTACAGAGGAGGTACACCTTCGTCCCTGTAGCCCTGGAGACCCTTGGCCCTCTCAACAGAGAGGGTCTCGCCTTCATCTCCGAGATGGGTCGCCGCCTGACGAAAATATCCGGAGACACCCGAGAGACAGGATTCATCCTCCAGCGCCTGTCGGTTACGGTCCAGCGTTTCAACGAGGTTGCCTTCCAGGGCACCATGTCGAGGTTGCCCGGCGCTGAGGAGCGACCACCTCAACAACACTAAGCCTTACCGTGTTTTTAACAATGACAATAATCCTGAGGGATCATTGATACGTTTTTAGACAAAAAAAATAATAATAATAATAATAATAATAATAATAATAATAATAATAATCTTCGTTTAATATTTTCAAACTGACAAGCACGCAGAATGATTACAATTCAGTATGAACGGATGATCACAAGTATTACAGGAGTCGAATTTAACTGTTTACGACAGCCATGCAAGGCGCCCATCACGTCCTACATCTCATTTTACCAACGCGCCATCTCGTTCGATACCCGCGTTCTTTTGATCTCAAAAGCATATTATGTTTTTGAGATCAAAAGATTATTCCACAAAAATTATATTCAATCAATCTCACAAATGCATGAATCGAATTAGAGGCAGTCCTGAAGAATTGAAATTAGGTAATTACACTAGTCTTTTTACTTAAGATGTAGCCTACTCTTTCTAACTAAAATGCATGTACAGCAGAGTGCGGTTATGCAACTGGTATAATAAAGAATATACTTACTTACTTCAAATCAGAATTGATCAGAGAAAGACGAAATAGATTGAAAGCGGCATCTTCATTAGAATAGTCTACGTTTGACCTACTTCTGATACCAAAGTGATGATCGATAGATGGCTGAAAGGCGTTCAGCCAAATCCGTTGAATCGGAAGTCTCTCTTTCTAAACCTGCTCAGCGAAGTAACCGATAGATCTTGTTTACATGAGTTAATAATAATAATGATAATAATAATAATAATAATAATAATAATAATAATAATAATAATAATAATAAATAATAATAATATATAATAGATATCTTAGATCAATTAGTACGCACCTACTCTGTTTCTTAGGGCCTGAGGGATCTTTTCTACCTCGGGCGAAAAAAAATAGTAGTAATAATAATAATAATAATAATAACAACAACAACAACAAATAATTGTAATAATAATATTTTTTTTATTAATTCAAACTGACAAGCACGCAGTAAGATTACATGACGTAGTAGTAGAAGATGATAACAAGTTCAGCAGGAGTCGAAATTAACTGTATGGCATCCTGCAAGGCGCCTATCTGTACTACTGCTCATTTTACAGCTACCCCTAGGGAGTGGAAGGCTGAGTCAACCTTGTGGAGCTAGCGGGCATCGAACCTGCGTCCTTCTGATCTTCGTGCCAGCATGTTGCCATTCAGTCATCTCCCTTTCTCTCAACCATTTCCCATCATAAATCTTCCCCAAGTTTTATATATGCGCGCACATCCATGGCTGTTAATTAAATCCTATTTTCAAACCAAAGCAGTTTTATTTATAGGGAGTAAACGTAAACTAAAGACACTGCCATTCGTAGAGGTATTCCGAAACTGATTCGCTGGTTGAGGCAATCTACCAATGCAAACACGTTTCAAATCACAGGCTGCCTATAGGTCAAGGATCAATATTCGTTTATTGAAAATAATTAAGCTGACACAGCCACAACTTTAACAGAACTGTGGAAACAGTTATCAGCTTGTTCTGGTATAATTATGTGGCCTACCTGAGAACCCGCCTGTCAAAACTCCCGGGACCTTCTTGATTACTTTATAGGCCTACTTAGAGCAGAGATGCTCACACGAAAGCAACATTAACACTCTGCACAAAGTTTTCATTAAAATTCACTTAATAATAGGGCTAATATTTAGAGTCTATTCAGTAAAAAACAAAGCGCCATGAAGCAAAATGCTCTTACTTTCTTCGCTGTTCTTTCTCTGAAGACGAATGGCGGATGAATCTGAGTTTACTATGTCTAAGAAAAAGTCCGGCGGATTGTCATGTTCTTCGATTTCAAAGCCTGCAACAAAATGCAGCCTTTGGACAATAATAGTACAATTCTTTAGTTACATTTATTTATTATTGATCAATGATCACATAACTCGATCAGCATCGTGTTAACTTTTAGGCTCCTATTATTAGATATGCGTGGGGAATGTCATGCAGCGAATAACTACAACAGTTAGGTGAATTATTGTAGTAGGCCTACATAGGCCATGAAATCTGTACGACATTACTTCCATATGGGAACAATAATTATGCAGGGCAGATGAAACCCCTATAGGGATATAACTGGCATGTGGGCTTCACAAAAGCCACTAAACTCGTCAGGTGCTTGGCCAGAATGCCGTATGCGTCTTTTTTCCTTGGAAAGAAGACGAATGGGATCTGATCGAAACCTACAAAATGCTCCATGGTCTGGAAAATATCGACGAAAAGACTTTCTTTAGAAAGGCAACCAGTGTAAATTTGCGAGGTCACAACATGAAACTGTATCATGAACACGTGCGTTTGGACATTAGAAAATTCTTTTTCAGCCAGAGAATCGTGGATCGCTGGAACAGGCTACCACAAGAAATAATAACGACAACAAGCTTTACCACATTCAAACACAAACTGGACAGTTGGATGCAAAGACATGGGCAATAAAAGCTTACACAGGACCTAACCCATTAACTGTAACTGTAACTGGTAACCGTAACTATATGTCGTACATATGATAGTGCTTTCGAGGACGCATTGCACGGTAGTATCTACCCTATTCGTGTGGGCAATAGAATGATGTTACATTCAAAATTATAAAAAAGGGTATAATTTACATTGAAATTATGCTACTGCAATATGTCAGATAAAGTAAAGAAATCGCAAATTTATATGACGCATGTTCCACTAGTACTTTGCAGAGCACTGGAGTTAAAAGGGTCAAAAGTCTGAGCTACAGCCTAAACAGTTTCTAACCCCGGACGCGAGGTTGAAAGCACATCAAGAGTCTACAACTCTTTGCCATTGGCATAGGCCTACTTGGCCTTTGTATCAATGGCAGCAGATTAATTGCAAATGGACTTCTACACAACATAGCCCAGTTTAACTCCTGACGTCCACTAACCTAAGGAGCCGAAAAATGGAATGCTTTCGTTTGAGGGACCATGGTAGATACAATGTCCATCAGACACTAGCGTCAGTTGATCGAACAATTTGAAGATTGAATAGCGAGGCTGATGAACAGTAAGCACAACGGTCGTATTCTTCAATGATAGGCTAAACAGAACGCAAATATTGATCACCGAATGACACCGACTGAAATTGGACAGAAACAGCGCTATCTTCGCTATCTTCGCATATTCAAACGGTATCATATCAAATCACGTTACATCACTATCACACTACATCACATTAAGTAGATCTAATCCTTGAGCAATGATAATTGGGTTATATTATTCACAACACGCAATGCGAACCGATTCAACTAACATCGTTCTTCAAACTCAAATTCCACGAATTCTTCATAACTGCAGAAGTCAGACTAACTTAACTTTGTGGAAGATTTAAAGAGAATAGTTTAACCTAAACTGATTATGGTAGCAGATTCATTTGTCTATACTCTTACTGAAAACAGATCGGTTAGTATTTTTTAGACGGATTGGACCTAATAGTTCTGACTTAACTTGAGTACTTCTAACCAAAACTATCAGTCTAATACAGCTTAATGCAACAATCGATGGTCGCATTTATAGACCTCTACGTACTCGTGGAGAGAGTTCATGACTGCGAGTGCTGTGCTTGCGTCTAGTCCTGTGGTTGGTTCGTCAAGGAATAGAACCGACGGAGAGATGATCAGTTCCATTCCGATGCTCGTCCTTCGTCGCTCGCCACCAGACACACCCCGCTTTAAAGACGTCCCTATCTAACAATATATAATTTTTAAAAACTCAGCATTTCAATAGCGAACTGTGAAACATTGAAACAGCGGCAAAAATCGATTTTTAACCGGGCGACTTTCACATTGTAATGCAGGTCACCTACCTCAGCAGCAACGCATGACAGTCTTCTTCAGTCATTCAATCTGTTGATAATGAAATTATTCAGCCAATCATTCAGTCGGTAAATCCAAAAAACAAGCCTCCAATCAATTGTTCTACCTATAAATTAGTCACGATTTCAGAACAGCTAGCGAGGCATTCATCATTCCTAGCCTCGTACAAAGGCAACTGGCATGTGACAGGTAATGCACAACTCACGAGTGAATCTGCGCATGATGTAAGTCCAAGTTCTTCGATGACTCTGTTGACCAAGGATTTCGTTTCATCCGATGACTTGAAAGAACGCCGAAGATTCGCCGAGAAACTGATGTTCTCTCGAACAGTCAATGACTCCATCACAACGTCGTCCTATAAAAACATAACCATGGTAATTAATAAAATAAACAAAGAGAGGTGTCTGTCGTGAAGGCAACATTCCTGTTATTCGAGTCCTGCGTAGTCGGATGAATGCCAGCCACTTCGCTAGGGACGACAAATATTTTACCTAAAGTACACTGTACGTTATCGTTTTATATTTCTATGTTTGAAGTAACCAAATATATTTGTATAAAACTCGTATTATAGTTGCGGAGGGTTAAGGAGAGTGGAGGGGAACGGTGGGGGAAAGGGAGGGAATGGGTACGAGAGGGGAGTGGCCGGGAATTGGCAGGGGAGGGTCAGGAGGAGGGAGGGACTGGGAGGCGGAGGGGGCTGGGGAGGGGAGGGGAGGACGAGGGTAGGCGAATGGGAGGGAAAGAAGAGGGGTGGGAGGGGATTGTTATTGAATCGACCGATTTAGATCGCCATCTAGGCTCTTTCTTTTGTTCGTCAGTAGGCTATATATATGAAATCCCTTCGAATGAATTTTACCGTCTTAGAACGAGCAAGCATCAGGCTCTATATATAACGAAATCATTTACAGGTTACTCTTTCCAGCTCTCACTCTTAATGAAGATCCTGACATATTAGGCCAACCTGCGTATTTACGGTATGATTATAGTAGTAGATGAGGTAGTAGCCTATATGAGCCAATATTGCGTCACGTTAGGAACTGATGTCACGATAAATTGGTCATTTGGTATACTCGTACCTTGGCTAATTTGATAGAATAACATAAAATTTCAGACGTATTATTGTTTTATGTTGAGCTATGTTGTATTACATTCTATTGTATTATATTCTATGTTAGAATTATGGTTGTGGATCCACTACTGATACTAGTCCCCGGAACCGCCGCCATCCGCCGCCGCCGCCAGTCGCTAAGCCCTCAAGTCGAAGTCAGTCGCTAAGGCTATCGACTGGACCAAGTCACCGCCGCCGCCGCCGCCGCCGCTAAACCCTCAAGTCGAAGTCAGTCGCTAAGCTATCGACTGCTATCGACTTTGTCCACCTAATATATCAGCAGTTATTTATTTACTACCTTACTGCCTACCTAGTACTACTTACTTGCTTTACTATATATACACTAACTTCCAAGGAGTCCATATTTAGACTTACTATCAACCATCGAAGCCCAATTATACACGTCGATGCTATCAACAGTCAGATTTTTCTGTCACGTTATCTAACGTGACGCACTTCTTTAATTGAAAATGGCGTGTCTTCGAAGCAAACTTTGCGTTGAAAATACGCTGGTTTCAGTGTCTTTAAACACGGTACAACTAAAGATGATTCCGGAAAAATTGATAATATGTTTGTGAAATTAGGGAAAATAGGCGTCCATTTGCCCTTTCGAGAGAAATCCGGTGTTTGTGGGTCCATTTTGGCGAACTACTGGTAGACCTGGGTGAGACATAGGCATACATGTACCTACATTAGGCGTTCTAATATAGGCAGACTTGAATGCTGCATGCGTTAGTTTCTTATCTGATTAAATGTAACGCGATAATGGTTTGATAATTTTGACTTGGTTGATGTATAGGCCAATATTTGCTATTAATTTAGATGTACCACCGCTTTATTTGGCCACAAACCATGACGTGCAGCGAAACGTGACTTTACAGTACGCCGTAAAATGCATTTTATTGTTAGGTAACTAATAGAGGTACCCGAGAAGTCGATATCAAGTCGTTAAGTCAGTCGATAAGCCTAAGCGACTTAGTCAGTCGATAAAGCAAGTGACTTGGTCAAGTCAGTCGCTAAGTCAGTCGCTAACTCTCCAAGTCAGTCGCTAACGCTTCTGTTAGCGACTCCGGGGACTAACTGATACCTGGATGACGTAACCAGTTGTACGGTTAAAGTTTGTTGGCATTTTTTGTCCATTCACAAGAACTTCCCCTTCAATGCCCTTCTTTTCGATCCGACCAGCCAAAGTATCCAGTAACCTGCACATGATGACCATAAACTTACACTGTAAGCTTATTCTTGCCGTATGTGCTTATGGGAACCAGATGTGTTCGAAATTGCAGTCTCAAAATTTCTACATCGTCAAAAAAACCTTTACGGACACTGACCTATTATTGATAAACGTTCAATTAGATCAAAATCTTAGCGAGCTATAAGGTCTGGTTCGAGCCCTAGACCACGCTTCTAAAAGCTCTCCAAGTTAACCAATAACAATTCAATAGATATTTAAGGTCTTAGTCTACTAATGCATTTCCACTGTAAAGTGACGTGATTAAGAACTAACGTCGTCTTTCCACTACCAGTTGCGCCCAGGATGGCGTTCATTCCCGGCTTAAAGACAGCGCTACAAAATAAATACAATCATGTATGACTCTTCAGTAATTAAGCTACGTGACCTAGAAAGAACGCATTGAACAAAAAATTTGTGTTAATTATTTTCTTCGTTGGTTATATGCTAAAAGGATGGACGTAATATAGTGATAAACATTTGTTCCCTGACCTGAGCGTTTGGTTTAACAAACCATACTTTTAATAGGACAGCGCCTTGCAGTTCCCCGATATAAGTTATTTCTTCCCGGTTGCATGGAAGTTAGGCCTACATGGGGAACTGGCAGTTTTGTACCATCGGCAGCTTGTTATTCAAGTTACCGAAACTTCAAGGAGAATAATGTAATGTATGGCGGTTGTAGGCCTACTCAAATTTATCAGCATCACGAGCCCCTCCATGAAATGTTTTTCAGATTGTGCCAAAATGAATTTCAATCAAATTGGATGTGAGTCAAACTTGTTTCTGCAGCTATATGATCGGTGTTGTTTTAAATCTCCACATCCCAGAATATTATTTATGAGGTTGCAATTAACATGCAGACAAATGGCGACGGTATGTGACGTCTTGAATCTGTTTCGTCGAGAAAGATAAATACAAATAGTCTAGATATAGGATTTTCAAATGTAGCCATCGATCACTATGTGAACCGAATCTAAATTAACGGCATATAAGCTTACTTTAATTTTTATCTGACCTGATGTTAGTGAGAATCGTCTTTCGCATTGTTCCGCACAGTTTTCCAGATGGAGTGACATCGATGACGTAGTTTAAATGGCAACAGGTGATGGTTGCACCAGGCACGAGTAAAGGTTTTTCCTTCGGACGCTCACCATTCGTCAATCCCTCTTCGTTCGTGAAAGTCTCATAGTTAACTTTGTTTAGTAGCTTCATTTTCTCGAAAGGCCGTTAGCAGATAAGTATATAGGCCTACGAACTCACTGTAATGTACAGTGAAACTCAAGTATGATTTGAAAACCAACTATTAACATTTGCGCGTACATAATTGCGACCAAGTCGGACTGAAGCATTTAGGCCAACTTGGTCCTTTCGTTTGGGGAAAGTTTTTGGCAGTGGACACCGGTATGATCAGAAAGTACTAGCATAGTTATTTTCGTTGTATTTTGGCACAGTTGCTAAATGTCAGAGCCAGGCAATTCAATCTTCCATCTGGTCTGCATTATTAGTCTGCCCGTCGGATTGCCCGCCTTCCTCGCTATTCCCATATCTCCACTTTCATGTCTGAACACTTCCACTGGCTTCCTCTTAACGACCGTATTCACTTTAAAATTGTGCTGATTATATTTAGGACGTTCTTGGGTCTAGCTCCCAAAGTACCTGGAGCGCCCCTGATTAGGCTGTACTTCGAGAAGCGCTTTATAAAATGTTAGATACGATTAGACAATAATGTATTATTTGAACCTTCTAGACGCATCTTTGTCTGAAGAGAGTATCCTATACTTACACGTACATGTAGTCCTCCAATGTGGCTTCGTTCAAACGCGCTGTTTAAATACACCTACAGCTGCACATATACAACTATTATTTATTATTATGTTTACAATTCGGCTGTTAACCTCAAAGCGTTTCAGGGAAAACGCGCTCACTACCAAAGACAACTGAAAGGTCATTACAAGCTGGTCGTAGGTGTGGTTGGCGTTCTGTTAACATGTTCTTTAATTGGGATCAATATTCCTGTCAACAGCTGCGACCAAAACTCACGTTTCTGAAACGTTTCTGAAACTTGTTTCGCACGAACGACTTGAAATTGTTGGGCTATAACTAAAGAATTCGCTTTCGTTATTAATTAGCCTGCTATGGGTTTCATTAGGCTATAGGCCTATCGTAAAAAAAACTATTATCAACATCGGAACAATAGGCTAATTGTGGAAAATATAGCAGGGCCTACTCAAAATACTGCTCATATTATTGCATCTACGGCATAAAGCCAAACTTATCTACCTGAGCCAGAATGACTCTTTTAGCTTAATTAGGCCTACGTTTCACTCAAGCCGACTAACGATGAAGAACCTTGTAACTAGCTGCGTTATGACAGCCAGAGTTGATTAATAAACTAAAATACAATACAATAAAGTTTCGTAAATTAAAACAATGCATTAAAATTTCCGTAGATCGAATTAAAATTTGATATTGGCCCTTTGACACTAGTTAGGTGTGCAGCTGGAAGACCGAAACGAGTGACACCGTATAGTGAAAATTAAATTATTAAACTGAGTAGCCTACCCCTACAAAGTTTGAACTTAGGCCTACACATTAAGAAGGTTGCGGGACATGCAATTATAGAAGGCCTGCCGTGAAAACGCGTTCTCCTGTATGCTATCTAAAGACAAGAGCAACAACGCAGTTCCGAATAATTATTATTCTAATTGTCAGTAATTGAACACAGAAAAAAACCTTTTAAGTTAAAAGTTTTAACAGGAAGCATTGTGTAGGCCTACCACTAGACAACCAAGCAAGATATAATAGATTGGACGACCTATGATTTTCAGATGCTTTAGCAGCTTTAGGCCTACACGTGGGACATCCATCTAGAAACGAATACTATCATATAATGTAGGCCTACAGAAAGCCACTGCACAGAATAGGCATTTAGGCCTATTGCAGACAGCCGTACAAACCTACAGCCATAAACATTCTTTCCAGCGATATAAATTTAATTTAAACTTCGAGCAAGAATTTAATCATTATAACAGCGGGGTTTGATTAATGTTGAACTTCACTTCCTTCCTTTTCACACGGGATAAATAAAAAATATACCGGCGACATATATTTAATGATAGGCCTACTGCATTTTTTTTACAATATTGATCGCAGGCAACTAAGGGGAGATGAAAGTACGACAGCCATAGATTTTGTGAATTAGCCTACGCGGTCTTATAGCCATTCACGGTGAATTTTCTTAGGATCGCGCCCTTGGCGGTGATCATCAGGCTGGACACCCTCTTACACGCGGGAGCTTTGCCGTCTTCTTTCCTCTTGCACAGGCCCAGAGGCGGATTAAGGAATTTTCAACATGTTCAGAGGACCCCACACTTGTATTGTATTGTATTTGATCATTTATAAAGCGCTCCTCATAGCATAAACCTTTCAGAAACGCTCCCATTGCGAGGTAGGCTACTCCGAGAGAAAAGGAAGGTTTTCTAAGGTGAAATAAAGAGGTAGCGATGCTACCAGATTTTAGAGCGTAGAGAAGGAGGAAGTGCATTCCATAGAGAGGGACCTATGAACACAAAGGATCTGGATTGCAGTGTTGTTCAGTAATTGAAATACATGTAATTGAATTACGTAATTGAATTACAAGTTCTGTTATTGTAATTGTAATTGAATTACATTTTAAGTCCAGTAATTGTAATTGTATTTCAATTACAATATTGCATGTAATTTGTAATTGAATTTGAATGAAGTGTCAATTACAAATTACTTTCATAAAGTCAGCAAAGAGGCCAGCCTGCCGGGTTGACCCGGGCCATCCGTTTAATTGAATAAACTGCTCAGCATTATGTTAGCATGGCAACATAATTGTCAACATTATTCTTTCCTTACACCATTCTTACAATCTTACAGCACACTTTGATCGACCTCAAGGGCAAGGGCTGACCATCATTATCAGACTATCCATGCAGTCATTCTTAGCTAGCTTACAGCGGCTGCCTACAGAAAACAGAGCTACATCTTCAGCTCCAGTTGAGCGTCTTTTTAGCACTGCTGGACAAATTGACTCACTCATCCACGAGCAATCAACTGAGTTCTCTAACAGACTGTCATTTTGAAAAACTTAATTGTTTTAATGGATCATAATTGCAAATCGTATTTTGGATACCTGACAAACATAATACAATTGAATGTATATAATTATTAGCCTATTACAATTTACAGGCCATTGGTCCATTTGATAATTTAGTTTAAAAATAGAGTAGCCTAAATTAAAAATTATCGAAAATATTCTAAATCATTTGCCAAATTTAAAGGAATAATTGAAAAGTAATTGGTAATTGAATTACAATCAAAATGTAATTGTAATTCAATTACTTTCACAATCAAGTAATAATTGTAATTGTAATTCAATTACATTTACAAGCATGTAATTGCAATTATAATTGAATTACATTTAGAATGTAATTGATACAACACTGCTGGATTGTGCCATTATATGGTTATAACACGGGGAACGAAAAAGGTCAAGCCGGTCAGAGGATCTGATAGGACGCTTTGACGTGGCAGAGAGGGTGCAGGAGAATTTGCAATGGTGACAAATTTATTTTGGAGCAAGACCCAGTTGCAAAAGAAAAAATTCAGTATTTTATAATTATTGTTATTTGTTAAGTCTAATAGTAAAAATGAGCGAAAAACGCAGAACAAACTACTCTTTTTGATATAGTCTACACAAATACAAGGACGGCTCGAGGAGCCCTGATCGAGGGCACCGAACAGGACGGGACTCATAAGTAGGTTATAATATGTATAAAATGGATCCCAATATGTTAGTAGATATGAAATAGGCTACGCACCATACATAATAATTATATGATATGCTGGCGGGGAAAATGTTGTAGGCCATAATGTCCTAATGTCAATACCAATGCACAGTTTGTATACCATATGAATTACAGTTTACACTACCCGACGCTCTTGTGAATAAACTTCTGACTCGGCGCCTGTCTTGTGACCGTAAAAAGATGCACAGCACTACTACTGCTACCCTATTAACCCAGCCAGGTGAGCCAGCACATAGGCCTAGACCTACAGACACGTTCGGGCAGCGAAAGTTGAGCCAATGTTGGGCAACGCTGGTCCAACATTTGCCGAACGTGGCTGTAGGCTACTGGCTGCGAAATACCTCGTCATTTTCGCCTGTGCATAAGCTGGTAAACACGATTAGGCCTTATAAATTTTTGGAGATGCAGGATTAACTTTGTCGATTAACGAGACTTGTCCTGCGCAGACTCTGGCCCAGGTAGCTAGCCTACATAGCAGTGGCGGCGCCAGGAGGTCTAGGGGTGCTTAGCCTTATCCCCCTAACTGTGGCTCAGCCCCCCCAAGTGGGAAATCACTGCAAATCACAGCGAGGAGGGACAAAAGGGAAGGTTTTGATTTTTAGCCCCCAAACCTGAAATCCTGGCGCCGCCACTGCTACATAGGCCTATTAGCCTAGTTAGAGCGTATAATAGGCTGCGTATGACAATACGCCTGTAGAATGCGTGTGGGTGACGGTTCGCCTCTTGACGGAGGCTAATTATTTCAGAGAGTTAAATCTCAGGGCATGGGCGTCCGCAGGGGGGCGCAAGGGGGCGCATGTGCGCCCCCTGGATTTTGCGCATATTTGCAGAGCATTTTTGATTAGTTGGTTATTACGATTATTAAACACAATTTTCAACATGATTATCGGAAAAAACACTACATTCTTTAGGTAATTATCTAAAAGTAACACAGGAAGCGTAAGATAGTAGTGTACCGACCGTTAAAATGCGGTTCGAATTTACCGTATAGAGTTCTCTCTTGGTAATATGGAAATTCACATTGTCAACCCTGGGACTATTATTACTGAAACCCGAGACGGCGAAATGCGCTCAATCGTATCGGCTAATTGCTATCGTATTATTTTCTGTTGTCTTTAGCCGATCACTTTCGAGATAACAGTAAGCCGCATAGTCAGAACTTTATATATATATATATATATATATATATATATATATATATATATATATATACTGACACAAATATACATGTTTATATAGTGGCCAACATAAACATATAGGGCCTAGCTGACACTGGCTGGAGCTACAGTCTCTGAGTATTCAGATTCTTCCTTTAGATGCCAGCTAACGCACGTTCTGCACTTTTTAAACATAGGCCCTACCCCGCTCGCTTCGGAACCAGTCCCCTGGATGAAGGAGGAATGCGAATCTATTGATCTTTTTTGTCGCACGGGTCGTTAAACTTAAACTATACTACGCTTTGTGAGTCAGTCGGGCAGTATATATGACAGAAACGGAAAAGTCTAGCACTTCTGAGTAGGACAATTTCGTAGGACTGTGAGGATCGACTGCGTTGACGCCGTTGAGGGTCGAAGATAGGCCTACTTGTTTCGTGGTTTGACGTGTAGGCCTACGTTCTCTTGAAAGTGAGCGCTGAATAAAGTCTGTCTCCGTACTCATTTCACGTGTGTTGTCTTGCTGTCCCTGAACGAAACCGAATCCGCCTTCGACTGGGAAGGTAGGTTTGCTCGTATTACGCCTAGGCTACTTTGAGAGAGGGAATATAGAAAAAGGGAATATTTGCGCAAACTCTAAGTTTACTCCAAGTCGGAAGCTGGTTGTTATAAGCCCTAATCTTATAAAATAATGACAGTAGCTTCTTTATATAGGCCTAATAAGCTCAATGAGTTACAGGCCTAATATTATAATAAAATGGACAGTGTACCTGTGTTTAACTTCCACATTCAGTTTCGTGCTAATGATGCTAAATATAATAATTTAATTATTAACCAACGTTTTTTTCTTTTGCGTTGGCTGTGCATAAATACGTTGCCCAGTGCTTGCCCACAACTTAAGTAGGCTAAACCTGCAGTTAGCATAGTCTATAGAAAGTATGCAGTACTGATAAATTATATTATAGCCTAAGCTATATGTAGAATAATATAGGTCGATTGGCTGCATTGGCATGAACTTAGTAAAAGTTTCAATTGAATTCCATAAAAAATATAACGTCTCCAGACGATTGCAACTGTTATTTCAAGAATAAGGTCAGATTTCAGTCATATAAAATTTAATTATCATAATAGCTTTTGACAAATGTTCGAATGTCTATGAATTTTTTCGCATGTTGGGATCCTCGCCAGAGGATCGAGAGGTGACCAGCGCCGATGGGTGCGAGCGTCGACGGTGGACTGATCGGTTGCTTTCGACGCCCTATATTTTGTCCCTGTGACAACTATTTAAAAGTTTGCGCCCCCCTAGAAAAATTCCTGCGGACGCCCATGTCTCAGGCTAGCACGGTCCGTACGCGAGGACCTAATCAGGCCTAAATGGTGTGGCACCCATTCAAACAGGCAGCGGCGGTGAGTGATAGCACCCGATCAATTCAGTGAAATATGAGCAGCGTCGAGGCCATTATAGGGATAGGCCTAACGCGCGTCTTATTTCAACTGTCTTGCGCCAACACGTGGCAATTAAGATAGGCCTACTTCCTGTTAGGCCTAATAGAGATGAGTCTCTATGGTGCAATATACAGGCTACTTTACCACTTAGCAAGGCCGTATGATATCTACGGGGGTATTTTGGGTGTTTAAACACCACCCGAAATTAAATAATATAAAATGAAATGATGCATTTACGAACACAAACCCCTTGTCGGCTTGCTCAAGGACGAGTAAACACCCCCCCAACAAAATCCTGGTTACGGCCTTAATTGCCACTTAGGCTAATATGTTTATCCTATCAATCAATATACTTTATTGTTCACCATAACAGTTCAAACTTAATAAGAATTAAGACAGTCTTTTAGCCTGGCTACATTCAGTGACACGGAGTAGGCTAAACCCAAACAAACCAAGAACAGATCAAATGTGATTTAGTGCAATGCATAGATATATCTATGGTGCAATCCATAGACACATGGTGCAATCAGAGACTGTATGATATTCACTTTTCAATGGGTATTTCAACTTATGGGGTATACTGGGGTATACTGTAACGCAATGAATCTAGTAGGCTAATAGCCTTATTAGGCTATGTCCTTGCGGTAACGCTCAACGACCTGGTAATGCTATACCTTCGGGCCTGTGCAATGTTGCTCCGAGCACGCTCTGAGTATACGCCCTATTAAAGTTCAGCAGGTTGAGATTAACAGCTTCAGCAGTGGGTTTCCACTTGTAGCATAATTTTTTATAATCTTGATTACTCTAAATTAATACTCTTTGAACTGACGCAATGCTTACGAGAGATATGTTTTGAGTATTAAAGTAGCGTTTTAATTTGTAATTAGGCCTAATTGTCTAAATGCAGATTAAATGTGATTTGAATCAATTTTAATGAACCAATCTTATTTATGGTTAGGCCTAAATGTTCTAATTATTTCAGATCGTGATTGCTATTTCTATCTGTAGGCTAATATTTACCTGTGTACAGTGTGTAGGCTATACAATTTTTGACGTTCCATTAGGCCTACTTCACTTCGCCTACTCTAACGTTCAAAGGGAAAGATTCTTTAAATTAATTAATAGTAACTGATATGTGGCTCTGATGCGACAGTCGTTTCCTGTTCCATACGGTGAACGTGGTACACATCGCGTACAATTATGATTATAATAGGCCTAGTTATTGACAGTGCTCTTTTTCTAGAAAAAAGGTTTCGGAACTGAACAAATTCAGTACAATCATAGGGGCATATTTTATGCTAATATTTATGTTTCATTATATCAGTATCAATAAACACTGAAAGCACTTACATCAAATTAAAGTATATAAATAACTTTATATAATTTTTATTAAAATTTTTAATTAACTAAATTATTTTTTAATAGCTGAAAAAAGGTACCGGAACGCCGTTCCGGACCGCTCCGGCTGAAAAAAAGCATCGGTTATTGATGTCTTGTGACCCTGATGCGGTCATAGATGTAATAATTATTGTTATTATAATATCTCTGGATGCGGTTGTCTTTTTCTGTTCCATACGATGAACGTGGTATACGTCGCGTACGCTCCGAGCATGCTCGGTCCAAGCGTGACAGAGGCCCCATATCATATGTGTGTGTTCTGGTGTATGGATTCCTTCGGTAAGTTTTGTTGCATAACGACCAAATAATCTGGTGCAATTTTCAACTTAAAAGAACTTGAAATCCTAAACAATTTGTGAAATGCTTTATCACCTGTGACGACGTGTTGCGATTAGTACGGTGCATGTTGATTTCTGCTTAGTCTGTGGATTTGTTTAAATTGATATTTACATCCGTTGATGATAGCGCCTATAGTTGCATTTTATTTAGCGCAATTATATATGTGGTGGTGCCTGATAATGTTTATTGGATTGACTTGTCAGAGCTATTAACCGTCGAAATCTGTTTAGCACAGTAATTGAATTTAAGAACGAGCTTCACGAAACAGTATTTTCTAAAACTCTAGGAACAATTATTCTTAGGTGAGTTCCGATTATTGCTTTTAGATTTTAAAAATTACTTCTACAATGGTGTGTACGGACATTTATGTGCACCTGATGATGATTTCTGAAATGGAGTAGTTAAGTTTATTTTCGTTTTCAGGTATCTTTTTTTCGTGTGGTTTAGATTTCTCATAATGCCATTGAAGAGACCGGGACAGCAGCCAACGATAATGGATTTCTTCGACAACAAACGTCCCAAATACCAAAGTGAAATGGGTGAATTGACCAGTCTGGTTAAATTAACTGGAATGTCAGTACTTGATCCAATGCGGTAGTTGACTATTAATTTAGGCCTACTCTGCATTACCTAGATTCGGAGGTAATGGCGTGTTTGACTGTAGAAAAGGTCTTGCAATTTTGTGAGTTGTTTGATGAGCATTAAGGATGATATAATTTTGTCTACATGTGCATACATGTCAACACATGCATGTATATGTGTTTTAAAACTATTCTCTACTGGACTTGTGCAAGACCCTTCTGAATGGAAATGTGGAAAGATTGTTTTATAAAGATAATACTGAAGTATGTCAATTTGACAATGAGCCAATCATAAATCAGAATTCAGCATGTCAGTTCTGTACTTAATTAGTTGTAAGAAGAGTTTTACAAAAGCAGAATTTATGCTGCTGTTGAATCAAGATTATATGATAATTAAGATTATTATGTGAGAGTGATTATGGCACACATGGACATGGTCAGTGCAAGACAATTGAGTATACTTATCAATGGTAACATTGATGGTGATGATGATGTCAGTGATGATGGCACTGACAGCAGTGACTGATTATGATGGTAATGGTGGTGGTGATGGTGATGATTATGAAGAAATTGGTGATGGTGACAGTCACTCATGTCGATGATGCACCGATCGATGATTATATTACAACAACAATCTTAACTATGGTACATGTCCACTGTCTAATCTGTTGGCAACTTGGCAGAGCAAAGTAATCCAACCATTTAACAACTTAAATTGTGGGATGCATACTAAACAGTTATTCGTTAATTTGCTATGATGCACTAGGATTCACTACCCGGATGCAAGGGTGACTTTAGGGAATTTGTATTACCATTCTACCTTTCAATATGATGGTCAATTGGTTGGACTTTCACCTAACAATACTATGTTGCAGAACCGATCCTTGCCTAAGACCATTACTGCATAAAGATCTTCACATACAATTCTTGCTTTGTCGTTGGATTATAGTGCCATATAAATCTAGGAATATTAGTATATTATGCATGAGCAGTATTTTGCTTGTGGTTGCTTGCTGCATTGTTGTACGTGTTTTGAACATGTTTTTTTAACAGGAACAATGTCTGAAGAAGGAGGATCTAGTAGCCAAGAAAGTTGTGGCCGGTTGAAAGCTGTAACACATGACATATCAGAAACCTCGAGTGACAACAGTCAATTGGATGTGATAGTGAACCAGCAAGAGCCATGTGTTGGTCCAGTGGTGGAGACGTTGGTTCTGCAGCCAGTGGATGGAGACCAGGGAACGCACACAAAGGAAGAACAGACATTGGAGTACGGAGAAGAAAGTCCAAGACTCGAATTGACTGACTTATTCGAAAATACATACGTTGTTTTGAATAAATCACCTTCTGCTCGACCTAACATCTCGGATGCTTCATCACAGTAAGTTGATCTTCTCATGTTGTTTCTTCATGTTGTCTGTGTTGTTTCTTCATGCAGGAGTTTGTCAGATTTAGTATGTCTAATGTGCTATGTGTCAACCGATTGTAAACCATTGGATGTAGATATGTGTCAGGTTAAACTACTGCTTCCAGCCAAACATCTTGATAACCACAGAGTGGCTGGAACAGAGATATCTTAAGTTTGCTGTTGGGGTTTTTGGTCTTCACACAAATGCTGCATGACATTATATTTATCCAGTGATGACATTTTATTTCACTGTCTGGATAAAGCATTGTTTATTGGAGTTCTGTGAGATGTGGATATGGTGAAGGATGGAGAGAATCAGCTGGAAAGAACAATTTAGACAAATGAAGAGATACTACTAAGAACTATAATTGAGGGAAGAATGGAGGGGAAAAATCAAGAGGAAACCAAGAAAGATGATGAAGGAGGGTTACAGGAAGCTAAAGGAGAGGCTGGTCAATAAGAAGAATGGTGACATTGGAAATATAAACCTGCATAAAAGGCAGAGAACCAAAGAAGAAGATGTTGTATGAAGGCTGAGAAAGATTGAAATTTCTCCAAAGCCAGCTCACTGTATGTAGAGTACTGTTAATAGTCTGGTGACTGGTTCAAAATTCTAAGTTGTGATTTAACGTTCAAACTCTGCATCAACCACCAATTCCTGTGTGAGCATGATTTGTCTTTGTTTCCTAGTGAAGTTTAGTGTGTTGCTTATTTAAGGGAGGAGACTTTTGATCTGATAGATCCTCCAACAGAGTTGCACAAAGGAATTGCAAAGGACCAACTGAGGAGACTTAAAACTGGTGATCTTGACTTGAGTCACTTTCAAAACCATGTCGATTTATCAGATGTAAGTTTGGATCTTTACCTTTGTTTTTACCATTATATTTTCCATGTACATTGTATGTATGTATGACATTGTAGGCTTGTATGTATGTATGTTGTATGTGTGTATTTATGTATGTATGTATGTATGTATGTATGAGGACACTTTATATAGTGCATTTTAAGTTACTCACGAAGGCATGCTTTATGATTACCTGCTTCGCAAGAATTAACTGGGTGTTTCTCATGGAATTTTCAATTCTTTGTCAATCCACTCAACTGTATAAAGGGATTGTTAAATTGTTGGATTGTTGTTCTCAAGTTTGCATTTCATGTGTGCAATCTTTGAAACCCTGGAAGCTTAAGAGAACAGTGAATCCACAGGATGAAAAAAATTTATGCTTAATCATTTTAGCTGAACATTTCATTTTGCTGTTGTTATTCTTAATTGTTATTATAGTGCTACAATTGTTCATTAAGTTCTAAGAGTAGCACTTAACTGTGGGCATCTGCTGAGATGACATTTTCAGAATATCTGCTGTGATTGATCTGCTTTCATGTAGTCCTGTGACTCGATGGAAAAACCTGATTATGCGATACATGTGAAGATGCCATTCTACACGTTTGGTCTGGTATGTTCTAACGTTTCTAATTCTCTTCTATATTCTGTTTCTCTTATCTGCCTGCTGAATAGGTAGTTAGTTACCAGAGTGCCAATGAAAAATGAAGTCTTAACCTTTCAAAACGTGTGTACGTGATATATACATTCACATGTATAGGCGAAGACATTGTATGCTAATTTTAGAATTTTACTGTGCTTAAAAATTGCTTCAGAGTTCCAAAGCTTTGTAATCTATCTTTAATCAAAGCTGTCTTTAAGGGGTTACTCAGGCATGCTGCATAACTGTGCAGGTAATATGGTTACAAACATATGAAAACATATTGTAGGTTAATTTGGAATTTTGCTATTGTTAAATTCTGAAAGTGTCATCAAACATTTAATCAGAGATACATTATGCACGGTTCAGCGATCATGTGACACGGTTCGTTGGGTCGTACTTTCTCGGTTGCTGGCCCCAGGTGCTGGACCAATCTCCCGGCTGTGATCCGCTCAGCCAACTCGGTTAAGCTTAGTCTTGAAGGATTAAGCTTAAGACCTATTTGTTTAACAAGTCTTATTCTGCTTAACGTTATAGTTTTGTGTAGGCACCCTTGTAACAGGATGGCTATGTTACAGCACCATAGAAATTGTCGTTACTATTATTGTGCATGACAATTCAGTGATTGTTGTTTTGCTGATTTTCTCTTAACCAGCAAGGTGTACAGACGCGATGGGACGTGATCAAGACGTCACTTGCACAGTGTGCTACAGTTGAGTCAGGTAGTGACCTTGAGGTATGTATTCACGGATGCCGTGATGCCTTGTAGTATTGAATGGATGCCTTGGCATGGTTGCCATGATGCCTGCCTTGTATTATTGAATGTCTTGATGTTGGTATTTCTTCTCACTTTAAAATCTCACGCTAAATGTAAACTCATACGCTGCACGACTCAACTTCCATTTTTATTTGTTGATCAGGTGAATCTTTTACATGAACCTGGATTAGAGGTTCTGGAAAGATATCTTAAATTAATTACCCAAGTCCAGCTGCTGATTGGTACCGAGCCAAATATATTGAATTTTTTGTGGAATTTTTAGATATGCACTTACCGCTTTTAAGTCTGCACTTACTACTTTCACCTTGCCCATGTACCTCACCATAGTTGACGTCTGCATACCTCTTATCTGGAATTTCGGATGCTCTGGTTGCTGTTAGTGGACCTTAATTCTGTTATTAAGTACAGCCGACGTACTTTGTGTCGTGTTAATACTTCTTGCATTTACATAATGTCTTATTGAATTTTTTTGAGTGAAGGCTTTGACTACAAGAAATTTCTTTGTGACTTACTTTGCAGAAAATAATACATGCCTATAATCTGTCGTCAGGGCAAATGGACTTCTCTGGTTTCGAATCTTATCTTACAGTAAGTTTCAGGTCAATATCATATACACTTATAGATTGTGTTTCTAATTGAATAAGTAACATCAGATAGATTCTAGATCCTTATTGTAATGCATGGCTTCAAGATTTGGTGCAGTTTCAGAAATGACTTCCGGATAACAACCTTGAGCATTTTAAGGTAATTTAACCTCATTTTAAGGTCATGTTTGATAGAACTCGAAGGTCAGTGTTATAAGGACGCTTGGGGTCATCCATGTAGGTTGTCCACTAAAACTGACCTACTTTGGACCCATTCCTCGTCCTTTTCTGCATTTTTCCACATTTGACATTGCCCGCATTCCGTTCCTTTTTACAGGCATCCACACTCCAGTGGAGTACTACGACATAGGTTGGCCTGCTCTGTTGATCTTTCAGGGCTAAATGTGCAATGGGGTTGGTTACTTTGATACTGCCCTGTCCTCCAAAGGAAATCTAATCAGATCCATTGCAGTACAGGTTCTCAGACTGAAAGTTGGCACATGCTGTACTGAAGAAACTGTGCTATGCAGACATTTGCATTGGACAAAACACCCTTGTCCTCATTTGTTGCATGTGGGTGACCTCTCCCTTCCCTTCTTTGTGGACCTACTTTATGGACATACTCTTTCGGGTGTAATTATTATGGAATATGGACATTTGTATTGATTGATTGATTGATTGCTTGATTGATTGATTGATTGATTGATTGATTGATGATTGATTGACCATCGAAAAGGAGCACTTCTGTGGGACGTGTGACCTGGGCTTCAGGTTCTGACATGCATGTAAATCTCACGCTGAAGTCACCCGTGTTCATTATAATAATGACTATCTAACAAAGTGGTTGAAAACTGATGACAGATTAAAGGATTAAAGCAGAGGGAAGAAAACTGGTTGGCAGAAGGAAGTAAAAACTGATTGGCAGAGGGGAGAAGACACTGATGCTCTAAGACCATGTGTGGAATATGGTTTATCTTGTTAGAAATGTTTTATGTATTTCCAGAAATTTGATGAAGACAGAACGGAAACTGTAGAGACACTCCATAAAATGGCCCAGCTGGCCATGGAAGTGGAACATTTGTGTACCAAGGTTAGTCTTATCCTTCTCAGCCTTTCGCACTGTCTTGCTCTCTCTCTCTTGACTCTGTTGAATGCCTCTGTGCGTTTTAAAGTCTTGTATTTCTCTTTCTATATCCCTGTTCTCCTTTCTGATGATTCTTTGTCTTTTTCTGTCATGTGCTTTGTGGTGCACTGTGTTCTTTGTTGTATTGTCTCACTCTTTCATTCATTTATTACAAGAATTTATATAGCGCTCCTTAAAGGTCGCTACCTAGGAGCGCTCCTAGCCCTGGCTAAAAAGAACAGTCATAAAGGGATACAATAAATTAATACAATTTTCTCACAGGCAACAAGGCAATAAAATCACTCATTCAGTATTCCCTCCCTAAAAAGAACTCAAATAATATAGTTCCCAAGAAATCTGTGCTCCAAGTTCAGAAACCTGTGCACAGGCTTTGTTTTTTTAGGGGGAACAAATCTGTGCACAAGTTTCTGAACTTTTGCACGTATTTCTTGGGGAACTATATTATTTGAGCACTTTTGAGGAGGGAATACTGAATGCGTGATTTCTTTGCCCTGTTACAATACAATACAATACAATACAATACCTGTTGCCTGTCTGTTGACTGAGATGCTTTTTGTTTGCTTTCAGCCAATTCCAAAACTTCTACGACAGAAAGATCAGGCAATAACGTTGTCACAGCATCAGATTGCTAGTCTTTTGGCCAATGCTTTCTTCTGTACTTTTCAAAATGATGGCCAGCAAGAGTCATCATCATCTTGTCCTTCTATCAGCTTCCTTAGGTAAGCTAACTCACTGCTGCGTTTATCTAATGTCACCATAAAAATGTGATAGACTATCAGTTGCTGTACTGATTAATTTCCGGTTATCAATAATAATAAAATTTGTTATTATAAAAAAATGTTTTTTTTCTGTGCTTTTGATGATGTTCTTAGATGAGACTTTCTGTGCATAGTTCAATCAATCGTATATTGACATACCAATATCATTGTAAAAAACATAGCAAAGAAATCTAGCATATTTAGTACTCAATAAGTCAGCCGAAAAGGGTCATAGCGACCGAGTAAAAATACGGCTGGCTTATTTACAGATTATGTCCAGTTTGCTCGTAACAATGTGCTAAAATAAGTGTTACATGATGCTATACAGGCATATGATGAGTGAAACAATTACTTTACTGGTTTAACTAGTTCTAAGCACACCATTCAGGGTTAACGGAGCCATAAGACAGTGAATATTTAAGGCTAAACATCAGACAGTAAGGCTAAATATTAGTGGAGCCATAAGACAGTGAATATTTAGGGCTAAACATTAAGGCTAAATATTAGTGGAGCCATAAGACAGTGAATATTTAGGGCTAAACATTAAGGCTAAATATTAGTGGAGCCTTAAGACAGTGAATATTTAGGGCTAAGCATTAAGGTTCAATATTAGTGGAGCCATAAGACAGTGAATATTCAAGGCTAAACATTCATGGCTAAATATTAGTGGAGCCATAAGACAGTGAATATTTAAGGCTAAACATTAAGGCTAAATATTAGTGGAGCCATAAGACAGTGAATATTTAGGGCTAAACATTAAGGCTAAAAATTAATGGAGCCATAAGACTAGTTGAAGTTCTTTGAAACTTTCTTTTCAGATTATTTGGGTCTGGCAAAGTGACGCGATACGGAAGGGTGAAAGACAGGTCGGCTGCTATTGTCCACAAACTCCGTGCCCTGTTTCACTACTTCAAAAGAGTCACTACATGCAGTCAGTTAAAATACAAATATCTTTAAAAAAAACAGCCACAAGAAACTTCCCATTGAATGTAAGTAAGTAAGTAAGTAAGTTGGTTTTTTATTTATTAAAACCAATTGCATATCCGCACTCTGGTGTACATACATCTTAACAGCAATCAACAGTTACTGTGAATACGAGTACAACATTGTAACAATAAACGTCTTTCCCTGTAAATTATCTGCAAGAGGTACAAAATGGTCGTGTGATCGCGGTCGCAGGGTATATTGTTGGTAAACATGTAATGGAGCAAATAAAATGAGGATTATATCCATCAATGACTTGGTAGCTGTACATATACATCTGACCCTCTGTATAATAACCTGCTTCACTGTAACTTGATTTCTGCTAGAACTTTGTGAACGACAAGTATCGTGAAGTTAATTCACCTCAGAATTTGACCACTTTATAACACTACCTTGGTACAAAATAGTAGTTTGCATGGCTACAAAAGACAACGTTATAATGTGGTATATGCTTGGACTTGGTAGTCGCTAAATGTTGTCAATATGTATATATATAGTGTGAATTCTTATGATGGTCCGTATAAACCAGGCCACAGATAAAAAGACGTAATGCTGAAAAGTCAATATTTAGCAGTGATGTAATACTTCAGTCCGGCCAAGGGCTCGAGTCCGACTCGAAAAAGATTTTCTGTGGACTCGGACTTGACTTGGACTCGGCTTAGTGGACTTGTCTACAACTCTACATCAATGATATTTAGTATACAATTTTTATAGATCTTTCAGAATTGCTGTTGTCGCTCGTAGTTTAATTTCTTCATAATTTCTTCCAGTGCCATCTGGAAAAGTGACTTTCCATCGTCAAGTCCTCAAGGATACCGATGTACCACAGTGGAGTGAGTCACAGAAACAGTTGCCTGAATTACATGTTGCTTCCAAAGGTTGGATTGAAGATGAGGAAGGACTTCTCCAGGTATTGTTTGATCTCTAATTTGTAACAGATCAGTAAAGCTTCTTGCAGTTTTGCATTTGTTTTCAATAAACCTTGATTATACGGCCATTTCATCATTATGACTTTATGACTTGCATTGGCTTTCCTAAGTGACATTTTTGTCAAGACGTAGTCACCAGATCTTCTATACTGGAAATGCAAATGTTGTATTAATATTTCTATAACCTTTGGTAAAATTTAAACAACTGACCACAGCACAGGGATGGGCAGTAATTGAATTACGTAATTGAAATTACTTGAAATCGTGTAATTTGTAATTCAGTTACATTTTCCCATGTATTTTGTAATTCAAAATTATATTTCATGTCCCAAAGTAATTTGTAATTCAATTAAATTTTTTAGAGTAATTTGCCCATGCCTGCACAACAAGATACTCATGCAGTGCTGTGTGTATTATCTAACAATTTAATTATAGGTTTAGTACTTGTGACTTGAGATTTGAATATGTATGTGTGGGTATGTATGCATGTATGTATTGTAAGGTATGTTTGTGTGTACAGATGAGTATCTAAACATTTGTGTAACATCTTTATAGGACCGCAAAGCACCACAAACATTGTGCTCTTAGTGGTCTGGTATACGCACCATTTGATAGCAAGACAATGCAATTGATATTGATGTTCTAGGTGGACTTTGCAAATAAGCGTGTTGGTGGTGGAGCATTGGGAACGGGTTGTGTGCAGGAGGAGATTCGTTTCATGATCACACCAGAACTCATCTTGTCACGTCTCTTCACCCAAGTCTTAGATTCCAACGAATGCGTCATAGTAACTGGTTGGTTATATTGTATTTTCTATTGTATTTATTAGTTTATATAGCGCCACTCACAAAATTGGCCATTCATTAGTGCTCCCAGTGTGAGAACTCCGAGAGTAGAAAAAGGTTTTGAGGTGGGAAAAGGATGTAGGAATGAGACCCAGAAAGAATGGGAATGGTTGGTTATCTGGCTAGCAGAGTAACACCATTAAGAACCACGTAATGCAAATCGACAGAATTTCTCATCCCAACATAAGAGCCACATACGGGAGACCAGCTTACTCACTGGCGCTATATCGAATCATGGCTGCAATAGCCAGGTTGTTTGGACTGTTTCGGTACCAGGTCAGAATCCGAGGAGGTCAAGCCAAGCCAAGCCAAGCAAGTCAGCTTTAATGCATTTATTTATTGCACATAGCAAGGAAGTGTTAATAATGGAATTTTGATATAGAAAAATCTTTAGGAAAGGAAATCTTTCTAATCTAATCTAATCTGAACATTTGTAAAGCGCTTCTCGCAGCAGAGCTATTCAGAAACGCTCTCAGCTTTATAATGCAGATTGGATATGGAAAAAAAGCTTAAAGTTTGACTGTTATTGGACTGCCAAGGTTGAACCATGTTGAATGTACCGGTATGTGTTTTTAGGATGTGAGACATTCAGTCAATACCGTGGTTACGGAGATTCATTTGAATGGGCTGGTAACTATGACGACCAAACACCAAGGTTTGCACAATCTCAATTACATTCATCTGATCATTAATGCACACAGGCAGATATACAGATACCTTTAATTATCTGTTGTCAATACATTTGTAAATTACTTAACATATTAAGTGTCCTCATACATGCTTACATATATACGTTAACACACTTATGTGGTAAGCATTAGAGTTTGTATATTATCCAACATATGTTTTATTTTCTAAACATGACATGCAACTGTTTATGTATTCAATATTTTCTTTGTTTTAATATGTATTCATGTGTTCAGATTTGGTCATATCTCATGATATGCTTTAATGAATGTTGGTGTCTGTTATTATGCAACAGTATTGCATATTTTTATGATATATACGTAATGTGTTAGTGTTATAATGTGTAAAATAAGTCTGCCATGTTGGGCAGCATTGTTCATTGATCCCTGCTATGGACTCCAATAGTGTGATGCAGTTAGTCCTTAATTCTGTAGTAGATTGCATGAAAATCCAGGAAATGAGCTTCCAAGCCTTGTTGCTTTTATTCCAAAGCATTTTGCATCTTTTAAAGCCATATAACGTCATTGTCTTTATTCCAGATAGGTGCTCTTATTCCAGCTTTAATGAACATTTACTCAAAATCATCTTGTTTGGTGGTTTGGCATTGTGTAGTTAAGAGTATTGATGGGTATCTTCTTGAAAAAGTGCTATTACGTGTTCCATTATATTAAATTAATTATATTATGCAGATGCAGGTAGATAAATATGCAGCAATTGACAATCTGTGTTTCTGTTTGTGTTGGATAGAGATGAATTCGGTCGGAAGTTGACACAAGTTGTGATGATGGATGCCATTAAATTTCTGAAGACAGCTGAACAGTTTACGGAAAGACTTGTCTGTCGTGAACTCACTAAGGTTTTACAGATTAAAATGTTGCATCAAAGTAAATTAACGAAAGCCACAAGAATCAGATTTTCTGTTTTGCACGTACAATGAGCACTTTTGATATGAATGAATCAATTTAATCATAAGGGATGTTATTTTCTTCCTTTTTGTTATATTGCAATGTTATATCTATATAATATGATGACCATTCCTTTAAAGCCATTACAAAAATGAAATTACTTTCAACTCATTGTCAACCTCAAAGAAAATAAACAAATATTTATGGAGTGTTATGGTTTAGATTGAAAACAAGTCTTGTTAAGTAATGCTGTAAAAGGTTTCAAGTTGTTTAGTTGAGCATATTATCAGTAAGAAACTGGTAGACGGTAATGAGTGGCTTCACATTAAATCTCAATTGTGTTAAATGATTTTAAATCAGTTGTTTTTATGTCAAACTTTTGTGTAACCGACTGTGTTGCTCTACGTAGAACTGTGTGAATTGTTTGAACTGTAGGCATACTGCGGATTTGACTGCCCCACAAAAAGAGAAGGTGCAGAGTTGTCGGCCGTAGCTACTGGTAACTGGGGTTGCGGCGCCTTCAGAGGAGACAAGGAACTCAAATGTACATATCACATAATTGATGTCATTGTTAGTTGTGGAAATGGCTAATTTTTTCCATGATTTTGATTATTTATTATATTTTACATCCATGCCATCTGTTAGCTTTCGACGGGAATCTGTTGGTTGGTTTCGACGTATGTGCGTGGGTACCCTTCTAGCTTACTGTGCATTTGCTAACTGATGTAACATTTTTGTTCGTTGCTTAGCGTCATATAGGCCTGTGATTAGATATCTTGAAGAGGTGATATAAAATCACTGAATGAATGAATTAGTATTGTAATACTTGTATGGTATTGTATTTGATGAATTATAGTAATGAATCTGTTCAGAGAGACTCTTGTAAGTATACGTGTGTTGAAAGCTGACTGAGATTTGAAAATCGGATCTCTCATGGTCGCACGTGTTAGATGCTTTTGTCATGCAACCTATCAGATATTTTGTGAAATGATTTTTGTGCTGAGTAAACTGATTTGCTCATTTTTGCTCGGTAGTGTAGTGGTTAGCGTGCTGGACTGTCAATCGAGAGCTCAGGGTTCAAATCTCCGCCAGGGCAGAAATTTGGTTCAAAACATGTGCTCCATGTGCCGTGCACTCTCTAGCAAACTCAGCTACAATGAGTACACTGACCAAGTGACCATACACTGTTGATGGGAAGATGAGATGGCGAGGGAGAGGACTGGCAATCCACCCTCATATGCTGAGATTAAGAAAATGAAGTTGCTAACAGCCCCATGGCTGCCTCGGGGCTAGCTTAAGGGACTGCTATTCATATTCAAACTAATTTGACACCTGTGGATGTGTTTAGCTCTGATTCAGATGATGGCAGCAGCTGAGGCTGGGAGAGATGTCTGCTACTTCACGTTTGATGATGTCTACCTGGTCAACACTATGCACCAAGTACATACACTCCTTAGGGACAACTCTGTTCCTGTTGGTATGTGTTCACTGTTCAGTCGGTTCTCATATCAAGTGCAGCCCTGTTCCATTTCAGTTGGAAGCAGCTGTTGTTTGGATCATACACAGGCACGAAAAACAGAGGGATGCGCTAGCCCCATAACGTTGACTCAGCCTTCCACTCCGTAGGGTGCGATGGCAAAATGAGCAGCAGGACGGATCGGCGACTTACAGGCTGCCATACAGCTATAAAATCGACTCTTGCTTACCTTGTTTTCATATGTTTCTGCTATTTTATCTATTTTATATTATCATGCTGCAGTTGGTCAGTTTGAATGGAATAAACGAATATATTTATTATATCTTTTGTCAGTGTCTTTTACAGTTGGCATGGATTATTTTTTTTCATTATTAATTGGCCCACTGTTGTGTAATTTTGCTTTATATGTAATACCATACTACATGATTAGCTCTGCCTAACGCTGCACAATTCTGTCTTTAACTTTCAGTATAATTTTTCTTTTAAGGCAATAAGAGTTCTTGTCATTTTACTTTTCAGGGTGTATTAGGATGACTGTTGTTTTGTAAGAGCCACCCTAGACAATTCTGAGTGAACACTAACAGCAAAATTGATATAGTACTTTTGTTAAGAGTTCAGTTATATGATAAGAAATGTTCTGTTCCAATACTACAGAAGACTTTTCTCTATGATCAGACCTGGCTTGGGAGTGCCTCTGAGTAGAGGCCTTGAAGAGGCGCTATATAAATTCTATGATTGATTGATTGATTGCGGAGTTAACTTTAGTACATTTGTGTAGATCAGGGGTGCGCAACCTTTTCGGTAATGTCGGCCGCATTAAAGGTTCCTACTCTCACCACGGCCGCCAAGATATCTGCTATTATGGTATATAAAAAATACATGTGTGGGGAGGTCCAGAAAATAAGCATGTTCACTGTTAGAAATATGTTAACTGACGTCGATTCTTTCTTCACGAACTTCAGTAGGCCTACCATATCTTTCCATCACATAATTAATAAAAGAATCATAAAAAGAATTTGTATCTAGGCTACATCTTATCTACAATCCTACTCAGATTTGTAGCTAAGGTGGCTTGGTCTTTGATGTCGGCATGAGAAGTCTGGAGACTCGCTGGAGACCTTTAAACGTATTCCAGACTCTAAGTTGTTGTCCATCAATCGAGTTCTGTGTTTATTTTTCAAATAATTCATCCGAGAGAAGATTGCCTCGTGCACATGCGTAGGTGCTTCCGAAAAGGACCAGAGTATTTCTTGCCAATTCTCGAAGTTTAAGGTATTCCACGGCCAACTTCCACGCCTCTACTAAATCGATATTATCCTCTAAGTTCTTCATGAGTAAGTTCTTCCTCGCTTTTCAACTAAACCAATTCCATTTTGAGGTCCAGGGGCGCATTCTCTGTCTCCACCAGATGAGGAAAAGCAACAAGTCGCAGTGCTGAAAAATCTTATGAAAGTCATTGAATTGTTCAGTGAATTCTTGCAGCATGGCATCAAGGACGGTGGTTAAGGGCGCAGTGGAATGTCGTACCGTTGCACTTGTAGGGGCCTACACTGTAACTTTCATTGACCACTCTCCCTGTATACCTCACTGTCCCTCTGCTCGTACAATATATGCAGTGGCTGGCTGTCCAATTCTTGATATGGATAGTCCTATTGTTAGTCTGCTTGCCCCTTTGAGCTACATTTGCAGGGATGCATACATTGCATAGGCTACTCAGATGGTGTATTCTCAAAATGTGTCAGTGTGTGAGAGTGCTGTATGTGCATGTATGAGCATAATACTTATTGTTAAATACATGCACTAATACAGAGGCAAAGATAACTAATTGATTCAACTACTCCCAGATTGAAAATAATGGAATTAAAATATTTCTGAATTAATATACACACGGCCGCCAATACATTACAATTAGACCATACGTCCACGGCCGCCAGTTCTCCCTCTTACGGCCGCATGCGGCCGTACGGCCGCAGGTTGCGCACCCCTGGTGTAGATATTCTGATGTATTTGGTTGTTATGGCTGAATTGCTTTTATTGTGTTGCATCTTTCAAGTGTGTAAGTTGTCTTGTTTTCCAGGTGAGGTTTTTCAAATGATCCAGCACTACAGGCGTTACATGGAACAACAGAAGAAGAAGAAGAATATTCAGCCACTCTTCAGTTATCTTCTGCGACATGTCAAATCAGGATTCTTGGCATCCTCACCTGAGCGGACTGATGATGACTCATCGAGAGACACACCTTAGCAACGTGTCAGGTGATTGTCTCACTTTGTGAATACTCCCATGTAATTTAGCTCAATATATGGTAACGGGGACACGGTGGTGTAGCAGTATGTTCTGTGTCTTGTAACCGGAGGGTCGCAGGTTTGAATCTACGTCAAGCCACTGCGTAGCGACCCTGGACAAATTGCTCACCTACAGTTGTCTGTGAAGAAGGCAACTGGAAACCACCTCTCATCTCATCCACATGTGGCATAAAAGTCAATGGACCTGTCTTCGGACAGAAGACTCGTCATCATCATCATAACAGTAGCAGTAGTCAGATTAAAAGGTGTAATGGTTTCTATATTTGGTTAAATACAATTGAGTGAAAGTCACTCTAAATATGTACTATAAAGACAATGATTTTGTCTTATTCTTTCAGGTCAGTCATAGATATATTTTGACCAAAGCCATTTCAATTGAGGATGAACAACACAAGACGATGCAGCTGAAGAAAGATAGAAAGAAATGGAAATAGACGATAGTTTGAGGAATTAGTGGTTGGCATGAGAGCAACTTGCTGTCAGCTGAACAGTCGAGTGATTGGATAATGATTAACTTAGTTACAAATTTATTTAATTAATAATAACTAGACTGTTTGTCGTAATAGTACTCAACAGAGACGATCGGAGATTTAGTTTTTCATTAAAATGGAAATTGTTGAAACTGAACCACAATGACTTATGATTCAATTAGTAACCATTTTACACAGGCAAATTAAATCAGTATACAACTAGGTTGAAAGTACTGCCTTATACTGGGTGTTATGGAAAGATCACTAAAAGGTTGACCATCTTTCACACAGCTGTTCTGCCTAATTACTTGTTTTTCTTCTAACATGTTGGTTGAACATGCTACAAATTTGTGAAGAATTCCAGTTATATTTATTGTTGCATTGCTTGTATTAGTAAATGTTTCTGTTATGAAATAGTATTAAAACACATACTAACTGTTTTCATGTTGGTATGTTTGTTTGCAACTATTTTGTTAAACCGTTTACTGACTACATCTTGTAAATGACGCAGTGTTTTATGTACCGTTACTATCATCCGGTACCAGCTTCAGCTAGCAATAGTCTGTACTGTATTAGATCAAATTAGAGTCCCAGCAGTATCAAACTATCTGACCCTGTATTACAGTTAGCCCTGCAAGATCGAAACGGTAGCCTAATTTAGATCTTAGCACTCTGATTGAGTGCGGACGGCCACACAGTAGAATGAAAGGGTATTTTGTTATTGGAAATGCTGATTTATATAGTGCCTCTTCTAGAAACTCGTCGGAGGTGCTCCCGACTTGACTACACAAGATCACAATCAAGCAGAATGGTCTTAAGAGGCATAGAACGTAGAAGATCATGCCGCAGATTGCATGGAAGTCTGTTCCAGGAGGAGGAGGAGGGGCCAACAACTGCAAAAGCTCCGGAGAATGTGGTGGGATGGTCCAAGTTTATCATATTTGAAGACATCCTTTATGGACAGCTTCGAATGATTTAAGTGTATCTGATTACCCTGACAATTTCTGTCGCTCCAGGTGGTACCGATGTTTGCAACCCATAGCCTAATTGCGGCCGACAAATGTACAAACCCTTAAACTTTAGTATATAGGCCTACGCCATACGATAGTTACGCGTGGGCAGAATTAGTGGGCACCATATGATTTGGTCGATGGGCATTGGGCAGCCTATGAATTGCAAACAATGAGTCAGTAACAACTAACATCCCAGGTTACATTCCCCTCATGGACTACCCATGGGAAGGATTCTGGTGGGGTCTATGTATTTATATGGATAAAGCAACGATCGCGGCCCAGTGGAGCTCAGGTTAGACGCATATTTGCGCCATCTGGTTATTCTCTGGGTAGGCCTATAATAAAGGTTCAGTGGCGGCGCCAGCATTTCAGGTTTGGGGGGCTAAAACCCCAATTCTTTCCCTTTTCCCCCTCCTCTCTGCAGTCTCTGGCATTGGCAGTGATTTCCCACTTTTGTTTGGGGGGCTGAGCCGCCGATAGGGGGGACTTCAGCCCACCCTAGCCCCATGCTGGCGCCGCCACTGTAAAGGTTGCGTCAACATCTATCTGTGACGTAATTTCGTGTCACGTGGGAAACAATTGTAATATAAGAAACAATGACGTGTTGCTGCCATGAGAGCCATTTCCGGTTCATGCCGCTGCCGGAGACGACGACGACGTTTATGAAGTTTCAACAAATTCGAAGACACTACTCTTCGAACGTTTGCACCCAGACGCCTACAAGAAGGTAAGCAGAAGTCGAATTTTATATAGCGCGCGAATACTATCGAAGGAAGGAGTCACCGCGAGAAAATACAACAAACTAGCCGAACAAGAAGAAGACACGGAAAAGGAGGAAGGATGATCGAGTTAGTGAAGAGCAACCAGAGCAACTACAACTGATAAAAGAAGAGTGATGTACGCTGGCAAATATAGGCCTATGGACCCTGCTGTACAGTCAGTGCAATCATTTCCAGTTATTGGCTTTCAGTTATAATTTAAAAAAAGTGATGGTGATAGGCCAACTGAGATGGCGATGCCATGAAGGTATAGGCCTACGGTGCCTGCAGTAAGTGATGTAATGAATAGGCCTAATAATGATGGTAGTGCTTATGATGTTAATGATGCTGATGTCGTTGATGCGAAAGTGGAAAGCAGAGATTGGCAGAGTGAAAATGAAGAAGTTGACGATGGAGTGATGAAGGTGCATAAAGAAGTGTCCTAGCACAACTAATATAAACAGAAAAGCGGACAAGAAGTGAGGAAGACGAAGTCAGAACAAAGATAGCTAGGATCGTTTTTGTCCATTTGTCTCTACAAATATAATTAATTATTTTAATTATAATTTTTTAAATTTAAATTAATCGTCCGACCGGTTCACTGTCGGGTGTCGAGCAGAGACGTGGCAAGCATTCCACAGGGCGGCTAGAGCCCTGATCGCCATTGGGTCTGGTAAGCTTATGAGGCGTGAAGTTCAGTCATTATATGACTCGCCGATTGGAGCTGTCCCTCTGCAATGATCCTCTAGGCGCACCCGAACAGTGAATGGCCGGACCCACAAATGACTTACTCGTCTCAGACCCAAGCGAGCGTGTTCAGGCGACCTTTCTGTCTGTCTTGATGGTGATACCGAGATGGCGACGCCATGAAGGCATACGGTGCTGATGGCGGTGATGGCGTGAATAATAATTATGGTAGTGATTGTGATGTTGATGATGCTGATGATGATGTCGTTGATGCGCAAGCAAGAAAGCACAGAATGGCAGGTGGTGAAAATGAAGAAGTTGATGATGGAGTTGATAGTGATGATGGCGCAGAAAAAAGTAGCACAACAAAGATAAACGGAAAAGCAGACAAAAGTGTGAAGACACAGTCAGAGCAAAGGAATCTAGAGGAGCGGAGCACAAGCAGGAAGGACAAACATAAAGAATGAAAGTTGAGCAACACAAGAATATTATTTAGCAACTATTTCAGCAGCTTTTGTTCAGCTGTCTCTTCAAATATAATTAATTAATTTAATTATTAATTATTTTTTAAATTTAAATTAAGTCTTAATCGTTATGGTCGACCGATTCACTGTCGGGTGTCGAGCAGAGACGTGGCAAGCATTCCACAGGGCGGCTAGAGCCCTGTTCTCCATTGGGTCTGGTTTGTGGCGCGAAGATCAGTCAGAAGCATGCTATGACTCGTTGATTGGAGCTGTCCCTCTGCCATGATCCTCTAGGCGCACCCGAACAGTGAATCAGCGGACCTACAAATTACTTACTCGTATAAGACCCAAGCGAGAGTTCTCAGGCGGCCTATATGTCTGTCTGCCGTCTGGAGAACATTTATGTACTGCCAATTAAAGGGACCACGCAACGAATTGAGTGGATTTAGAATCGGAATCGAAGAGGAACCAGTAGATGAGTATATGAAGGTGACCAAGATGAGAAGAATCAACAGAGGACGAGGCATAACAAAGAGAACAGAAGTAATATTTCGGATGCTCATTAACAGTCAGTGAAATCCTTCCCAGTTATTAGATTTCAACAATGATGAGCTGTGGTGGTTGTGGTGGTGGTGGTGGTGTTGGTAGTGTTGATGGTGATGAAAGCAAAAGAAGAGAAAAGTATAAATTTTAATTAAGACTAACAGAGAATGCAATTGAGTGATATTTTGCATGTATATTTATTGCCAAAGGTGTATGCAGTTGTTCTTTACAGAAACAATGTCAGCTTGTACTTCCATCACCCGCTTGTTATGGATACCACCAGTGTTCAGAACCCCCTAAAGAGCGAGAACCGTGATCCAAGCTAGACCACCTCCATGCCTTCCAGGTCAACAAAACAGCTGCATATAGGCCTACAGATGGGTTGATGAGCACATATACTATCCTATTAGGTAAAGTATGATGATATTTTGTTATTTCTGTTTGCCTTCTTGTGCCCATTTTGTAGGCTATAGTATGAGTGACCATTTTTGTAGGCTATAGTATGAGTGACCATTTTGTAGGCTATAGTAGGGCCTATGAGTGACCATTTTGTAGGCTATAGTATGAGTGACCATTTTGTAGGCTAATAGTATGAGTGACCATTTTGTAGGCTATAGTGACCATTTTGTACGCTATAGTATGAGTGACCATTTTGTAGGCTATAGTATGAGTGACGGCTCGTCAGTACTGACAGCGGAGATGACACCCGTGTACAGAGGACGATAGAATGGCCCAGCAGGGAAGATGGGAGAGGAGAAAAGCTGGAAGAACAAGCATCAAGAATGGAAGTTGAACAATTTCTATTTTGCAACTATTTCAGCAGCTTTTGTACAGTTGTCTCTGTAAATATAACTATTTAATTAAATTATTTTTTATTATTTTAAACTAATCATTTTGGTCCGACCGATTCACTGTCGGGTGTCGAGTAGAGACGTGGCAAGCATTCCACAGGGCGGCTAGAGCCCTGTTCTCCATTGGGTCTGGTTTGTGGCGCGAAGTTCAGTCAGAAGCATGCTATGACTCGCCGATTGGAGCTGTCCCTCTGCCATGATCCTCTAGGCGCACCCGAACAGTGAATCAGCGGACCTACAAAGTACTTACTCGTATAAGACCCAAGCGAGAGTTCTCGGGCGGCCTATATAATGTCTGTCTGCCGTCTGTAGAACATTTATGTAATGCCAGAAGTAAAATTTCGGATGCTCATTAGCATTAATCATTAGTCATTAGTCAGTGTAATCCTTCCCTGTTGTCTTTACAAATATAATTAATTAATTTGTGGGCCTATACAGTTGTTCTTTATAGAGAAATGTCGGCTTGTGATGGATACCATCTTCAGAACCCCCTAAAGGGCGAGAACCGTGATCGAAGCTGGACCACATCCATGCCTTCGAGGTCAAAAACAGCTGCATCCTTCCCTGTTATTGGCTTTCAAACGTTGATCAAAGAAGAAGATAATGGACTAATGGTGATATTAAAATGGATAACTCGATGATGTTGATGATGATGCTGTTAGCGACGTTTTGGCGGTGGTGCTGCTGGTGGTAGTTGTGTTGATGGTGATGAAAGTACGAGAAGAGAACAGCAGAAATTGCAATGAAGATTAGCAGAGAATGTAGCCTAAGTGATATATTTCATATATATTTATTGCCAAAGGTGTATGCAGTTGTTCTTTACAGGAAAACGCCGGCTTGTACTTCCCACACCCGCTTGTGATGGATACCACCTTCAGAACCACCTAAAGAACGAGAACCGTGATCGAAGCTGGACCACATCCATTCCTTCGAAGTCAGAACAGCTGCATATACGGATGAATTAATGAATATAAGGTAAAGTATGATGCTATTTCTGAGTGCCCTCTTGTGACCATTTCGTAAGCTATAGTATAAGCGACGGCTCATCACTTCTGACAGTAGAAATGACGGTTATACAGAGAACGAGAGAGGAGTGACCCATCAGGCAAGTGCAGCTGTCTCTACAAATACAATAATATTATATTTAATTATTATTTTATTTTATTTTAAACTAATCGTTTTGGTCCGGCAGATTCACTGTCGGGTGTCGAGCAGAGACGTGGCATGCATACCACGGGGCGGCTAGAGCCCTACGTGTTCTCCATTGGGTCTCTTGGCGCGAAGTTCAGTCAGAAGCATGCTATGACTCGCCGATTGGAGCTGTCCCTCTGCCATGATCCTCTAGGCGCACCCGAACAGTGAATCAGCGGGCCTAGCTACAAATTACTTACTCGTAGTCGACCCAAGCGGGAGTTCTCCGGCGGCCTGTATGACTGTCTGCCGTCTGCAGAGAAACCTAACGTACTGCCAGTTAAAGGGAACACGCAACGAATTGAGTGGGTTTGGAATCAGAATCGAAGAGGCAGGGCCGTAAATCCTGGGGAGGGAAGGGAGGGAATTCCCTCCCCACTTTTAAGCTTGGGGAGGGAACGTGAAAGAATTCCCTCTCCACAAATGGTTATGGTGCCAATCGCCACAAACAGCCACAAACAAACTGCGGCACCGAGGCATGGCATGCTCACATAACTTTTTGGAAACATTAATGGTATTAAAATAGCATTGATGGAAACTAAATGCCTTAAGCCGGCCAGAGCTGGCACTGACCTTGGGGAAGGGTCAACAGGCTAGAAGACTGCCAACAGTGCCAAGTCTTGTGGGATGATATACTGCGCGAACCCTATAGTTTACTCTCTGGGCCTGACTCCGCTGAAAACCACAACAGGTGCATTTCTCCAGAGCCGGAGTAGAGGTCGTTTGAGGAGGAATGTGACGCGCAATATATCACCCTATAAGACTGGGCAGAGTGGTCAGACATAAGAGACACGACACCTAATTATTGAGACAGCTGTGATATATATATATATATATAATATGAATACATACAGATACGTAAATGCGTATCTGTGGGTTTTCAGAGTGGGAGGAGACAGATAGACTATAGTCACTAGACCAGTTCATCTCGAGAGTCTAGTGTACAGAGGATTATAAATGAATTTTAAATAAATAAAATTGATAGACGTCTAAAATTTAAATAAAGTGCTTTGTTTAGCAGAACGCCTTCGAAATTATTTGAGCAATATTATTATCTGTCCCAGATTCTGTCGTTTTCCAAGTCGCCAGCTGGATTAAGGTGCGATGGTAAGACATTACAACTAAGTAAACAGTAAACGAATATACATAGGCCTACATATTATCAGCGCCTCTGATTGGTGTTCACTGTGAGAGGCGCTTTATAAATTTATAAATACAATACAATACAATACAATACAATACAATATTATACAGTCATAAATATAGGTACTGTGCAAGTGCACACTAGTTTAATTGTTGAGACTACATTAATAAAAAGTTCGCCATAGCCTAATTCTGCCAATCAGAAAAATTGACAAACAGCATTATAACTGGCCAAATTCCTGTGAATTATATCTTTTTCCACGCAAAAAATTCGTTTTAGTCGAAGTTTTTGCTTGCAATCGCAATTGCCATCTCGAGATTTCTTTAGCGCCTACAATGCCAAGTCGCGGGAACCAGCTTATTCACAGGCGCTCATTTAAAACAATGGATATAAACAATATAAAATCAACAGGCAGAGGTCAAGATTCAAAGGGTCTAGTGGCTATTTAGTTGATGTTGTTTAGAATTGAAGCTGCGAGGGAGGCAAGTAGAAGAGGATGACGTACATAGGCTATGTTTGGACATAAGCACTGTATTGTCTTATATTGAAGGTTCAGTAAAAATGATTTGATTTGATACACGATTAGTATTGTTGCTCCCTATACAGTCTGAACCTATACGCAGCAGTTCGAAGAAATAAAAATTGTTAACATTAACCTAGCATGTGACTGAACCCAGTATAGATATAGAATGGACTTCTTAAGAAAAGTATGCACACTCCCGAAGGGGAAGTTTTCCCTCCCCACATTTCGAAACAGATTTACGGCCCTGCGAAGAGGAACTAGTAGATGAGTATATGAAAATGGCCAGAATGAGAAGGACCAACAGAGGAAGAGGTAGTGATCCAGCAGCGCTAACGTTAGTCATGTTTGTGTTTGTTTTCATATTCTCTCGGAGTGATGCCTCACGGGACAGGAGAATGCAGATGCGATTGACTTATTGGAACGCTCTACTCAACCTGGATCCAAAATAGGGTGAACTCATCACAGCATGCCACAGACAGATATTGAAAAACAAAGAACACTGACGAACAGTCTATAGTAGGCTATAATTTACTCCACAGACGTACATCTGGCCCACTGACATGTAACCAAGACAGGGGAGGGGGAGTAAACCCATCTCCGCTGTGTGCGCAGTGATGGGCACTAACTAATTTGTTTAGTTAAACTATAACTATTTTTCAACTAAAATAAAAAAAGGTTAACTAAAAGTTGGCAACTGATTTTGTAAATAAGTTAACTGAACTACAAATATTTAGTTAAACTTTTCCAACTTTTCAACAAACTTTTTCGTAAACATTTTCACAATGACTTATGTTAAGTAAACTGTAAAAATGCAGGGCGTTTATGACGATTATTTTCACTTTCAAACTATGTAATGTGTACTAGACTAATAGTCCTAGTACAGTTCTTCAAGAAAATCATGAAGAAAGTTGCTAATCGTGCAGTGCAATGCAGTTCACTTGACCTGAGTAATAAAACCAGTTGCTCATGACAATCATTGCGGAAGACAGTTGCTGATTTTGTTACCGGTACTTAAACTTTGTAGCTAATAACTAAAAACTATTAGTTAAACTTTGGTTTTAACTAAACTATTTATTTTTAGTTAAACTTCTGCCTGAACTAAATTTTTTTCCTTAAACTAAAAGTTTGCCACTTTTTAGTTAACTTTTGCCCATCGCTGTGCTTGAGCATAGGTAAAATCCTACCCCAGCTTCCCCACAGGGGTCTTCTGTTGGGTAGCCGGCCGACAGCTTTAATCCTGTCTTGGGTCCCATTGATTTAATAAAAAAAATCAACTCAACTTCCGTGTAGAGTGTATTCTGTGCATGCCTATAGGACTCTGTCTATTGATTTTCAGAGAGAAATTATTTACCTTCTTCAGATAGCCTAAAGATGATGCGGTCCCAAATTCCTGCTTAAAGCGTGAGAACAACATATGCAGGCGGTGGCTAAGTGAAAGGAAAGCAAGCAAAGAGCGTTTGTTAATGTAGGCTACAAAAGTGTTTGAAAAACGTAGGACTTATGTAGCGCCTAAGTGTTAGTAATACTAATAGGTGTCTGAAGATCACCTATTACAGAAGCAAAGCCATACGAAATAATGTAAAACGTACGTTTATTATAGCTGCATTACGATTCAATCAAATCAATCAATTAGTTTCTTGTAAACAACATATTATCACACTTTACTTACATAATAGTGGTTACCAAGGGAGAGACCCAGAAGGGCTGAAGAATCCCGCTAATAGGGCCACCTAGTTATTGTGAAATTTGTGAATTATAGAAAGTCACAATAGCCCATGACAGCCAGTTCAAATAGGTACAGGAATACAATAATAATCAATAATTAGCCTAATTAATAAAACAATACTAACATAACTTAACTATAACATACCAAATAAAAAGTATGACATTCATTTCAAGTACTTTGTTGAATCAGATAATGACGTAGTTATTCTTAAAGATAGGCCTATGCAGACCCGGTAATTGACGGAATTGACGGATAGATAAGGGTAGGGCCTATACTGTTCCCAACGTGTTAGCTCCTGCAAATCTGATAGAAAACAGCCAAGTGTTTGCATGAGCAAAATTAGGTTGTCGATATAACTTGGAACATCTTGTAGAGTAAGAATGAATTTCGGAGGCAAGGACGAAGCATTTTCTATAAATTACTGGTAATGAGTCATAAGATGAATAAAATTCATCTATCTGTGCCGTCCTAATATTTTGTTCAATTTTTGGAAATTTTAATTCTAGAAATTGTTGACTAGTAATATGAGAACTGTAGGGAACTCAAGCCACGCAACGGATAGCTCTTTTATGTAGAGTAGTCAGCCTTTGTAGAATAGATTTATAAGTAGAGGCCCATATTAAATTGCAATAGGCAAGGTTTAGGGCTAGAAAGGGTGTAGTAGAGGGCTGACCGAACATTTAGAGATAAATGAGTGTTAACCGAACATTTAGATAAGTGTTGTGCAGCTCCTATGTCCCTTTGACAGGCAAATGCAACAGGCCCCAAATTGACTATGGCTAATAGCACATCAAACAACTTCCTATTAATTAGAAACTTCTATAGTGCCAGCTATAGTGTCTTATGCACAAGACTTCAACCTACGGTGCACGAAGACCAACCTGCAATTAAAATAGCCCTACCTAGACAGTTCAGAAACGTTATTACTTATAATAGGCCTACTGAACCGCTCTTACAGCGAAAGCGGCGGAAAAATCGGGAAAGTTAAATTCGGTGTTTGGCACCTTGCCAACACGGTAGGCTAGATAGCCTCGAATTATAGGCCTAGCTATAAATTTTATTATGACGTACAGAAGACTCAAAGCTTTAAACAAGGACACGATTTTTGCCTGATGTGGCCAAACTTGTTAAGATGCGAATTCGAGGGAGGCCAGCGACCAATGATGCCCTGGTTGCGAGACGCCCACGTACGATCCGAGCGGATTTTTCTTGACTAACGGTAGATCTGTAAGCACGTGGAGAAATGATAAATGGTACGTAAGAGGAATACATGCCACAGCCGAATCCCGCCTTATAGCGCAGCCGACGCGTAGGCCCAGTAGTGTAAATATAGCCTTCATCATTCTGTTGTAAAACCACTGCACAGAGAGTCAGAGACCCTAGCAGAAGATCAGACAGAGCGCCTAACATTTCGACCAGTCAGCGTGCAGTAGCCTCACAGAACATTACACATCCACACAAACACACACACACACACAGGCACAAACGCCACACAAACACACACGTATACAGACACATGAAGACAGACGCAAAAAACACACGAATATATTTATATATAAATATATATATACATACATACATACATACACATATACATATATATGCACACGTATATACATACATAGATACATGCATAGATATATACACACATACATAAATGTATATATATATCCTGTATATATAATATTATATATATACACGCATAGGCCTGTTTGTTCTACTTTTGGCTTTGCTATGCGGCCGAGGAGGCGTGTTCGCCATGGCCTACTCTTCGCCAATCGCTTGCTTGTCTGCTTCATCAATCGGTCGAGTGAATGTAATATAAGATTGAGACGCCAGAGGTTTCTTTTGATTAATCGACCGCGTATTGGTAAGTTTCTCTTATGTGGCAATTCTGATGATTTTTTGCGATTGCCTGTCGAGCTGCTGCTCATTCGGGAGAAAATCGACAATTAAGATCGACTATTCCTGGTTGTTCTGTGGTTGTTGCTTATGTATAGTCTACAACTGTGGCGCAAGCAAGCCAAACACAGTCTGCCTTGAACTTGTCCTGTTTTATGTGTACGCCGCAGTAACAGGCTGTGCATCAAGAGTGCTGGTGCACTCACTCACATCGAGCGATCTGAACCAAATAAATGCAAAATTCAATGGCACAAAGGTGAATTACAGGGCCTTACGTCGAAGGAGTGACAGGATGTTGGACAGATTATACTGTCCAAAGTTTTGAACTCCACAAATAGGAATAAGTTCTAAGTTAGTGAGCAAGCAATGAAAATTTTCATATCTCATGTAATGTGGAGATTGGTAGGCCTACTGCTAGAAGAGAAACAATTCGAAGGTACGTTAAAATTGAGTCACTCAAAAAACATCTTCTCCAGTAACCTCGAGGTGCATCCAAAAGTTGTATCAGAAGGACATTTTGTTGGTTGTGCTGAATGAAGGTTCTAGGTTATTGCACTAATGCAGCTAGCTATTAGGCCTACTATAACAGCCGAAATATGTGTTTTCATACAAGATAGAAAAAGTATTTCAGAGTATTCCTTTGAATATCCAGCATTCAAGCTCAGATTCGGATTTTCAGCCATTCTCAGCCATTCTCGTGTGGACTTATATAATAGGCTTATATAGGCCTATTATCCTCAAATGGACCTACTTTAGTTGTATGCTGCATAGGCCTGTGTTTCGGTCATTCGTGTGCACAGCTTAAAACTCAAGCCATATATCATCGCCCTACCAGAAGTGGAGCTTTGAAACGCGCCAAAGTAACTGATCTATTATAACTGTTCCATTGCATTACAATCACAGTGTGCAAAGACGCTTAACGCACTGATTCGTAGAAACAACAAAACGACTCTATTTCTGACACTACGGAAGTCCTTAATCCTATTGTCCTTGCCGTATCTGTCTGTTCAATCGTGGTCACAGACTACAAATCGGCCAATGCAGTAAACTAACTGGGCTATTGAAGTCTAAGCTTACAGATTAGATTACAGCTAAATACTTTGACTTTATGAAAGCGAGGTTGAGGTCACGTTACGTAAATTATATCTAGACCACAGAGGAGTTTAGATCTAAGTAGTTCGAGAGCGCTGGTCACATGCAACTAGCTATCGAACAAGGTCCGCCACAAGATGTTCTTCAGCTGAAAGCAAATGTTCGGCTGCATACGTGGGCTATATTTTGCCTCTTGTTGCACGCGGACAGTTGTGCATGGACGGTTGTTGAAATATCCAAGCAATGACGGCTTGGTTACTTTCCTGAGTATTAATTCTTTTGTCATCTGATTCACAGGAAATCATCCGAGTACTCGAATGTCTACAACGGATCTACTCGGATCGGTCGCCGTTTCAAGCGATTCAGCCAACCAGGTACGTTTACTTCTGGCTACAGAATATTATAAGAGAACAACTGGGAATCGTAAGCTTTAAACTTCTAAAGCGCCACTCGAAAGCCAAGCGCAGGGCACCAGCTTATTCACGAGCTTATTCAAGCGACTCTTTTCGGTGCCAGAGGGAGCCACTCTGATCACATAGGCTATCCTCTGCTGTGCTGAACTTTAGGGTGTTTAATATTAATCACAGTTTCTCTGCTGTTGTGAAATTAATGGCCATCTTCTGGCATATTTTCGGCCACATATTCCTCGCATTTTTTCAATGGTTATATTATGGCTAAATGTGCTTGAAACTGACTAACTTTCTCTTGTGCATTTAGTGACCCTTCTTATCTGGCTATATGCTTAAATTACCATATCTCTGCTGTTCTATAGCGCCAATATAAAAATTCCTTTGCTGGCTAAATATGCTTGAAATTAACGGCATTTTCTCTGGCGTTGTCCATGTTGTTGCATAGCTCGGAGTCGCGACGTAGTCAAGTTCGCCACTGGTGCATGTACATGTATATAGCCTACATGTAACTGTAAAAGATTAGGACCTACTTGTATGTGAGTAGGCCCTACCTTATGGTTACCTGGGTCCTACATGCACCAATAGGACTGGTGGTCAATGAACTTCGAAAAGTCAATGAACTCTTGTTCCCATCGTGTGTCGGAATTGCGTAATACGACTTTCTTGGTGCAGTAGAACTTGGCGACTTGCCCATGCAAATATTCTTTCCCGCGTATGTAACACCTGGCGGCGAAATCGATAAGTAATTCCTGAATGCAAGACATAGAGAGACTCAGACAGACTTTGGATGCGGGCATTCGCGGCAAAATATACACTTAGGCTACACAGGGGAAAAATGAATAGGAGATATTTTTGTGGAGAGGCGAGATTTCGGTTAAACACACAGGACTTATCTATTTTGCTCTGATCTACGTAAGGAGAGGCAATAGCCGAAGTCATTGCAGCAAGTACAGTCTATGACTAGAGTGGCCATAGATGTTTCTGCGATGAATGTTGTTTCATATAAAGAGGACGGGTTTTGAATATCATTATTTTGTTTTCGATATGTCTTATGTCCGTGCATCTATCATGTAATCTGGCGTTTCATCCATCCATCCATCCATCCGTCTATCCATCCGTCTATCCATCCGTCTATCCATCCATCCATCCATTCCATCCATCCATTTATCCATCCATCCATCCATCCATCCATCCATCCATCCATCCATCCATCCATCCATCCATCCATCCATCCATCCATCCATCCATCCATCCATCCATCCATCCATCCATTTATCCATCCATTCCATCCATCCATTTATCCATTCCATCCCATCCATCCATCCATCCATCCATCCATCCATCCATCCATCCATCCATCCATCCATCCATCCATCCATCCATCCATCCATCCATCCATCCATCCATCCATCCATCCATCTATCCATATATACACACATACATCCATGCGTGAATCCATCCATCCATCCATTCCATCCATCCATTTATCCATCCATTCCATCCATCCATTTATCCATTCCATCCATCCATCCATCCATCCATCCATCCATCCATCCATCCATCAATCCATTTTTCCATACAATCCTGCATCACATGGTTCTATTTGAATCTGTTTGTCCTCATTTATCCTCCTATCAGCCCTTCATTCTTCCATGCATCCATGCATCCATGCATCCATCCATCCATCCATCCTTCCATCCATCCATCCATTCCATCCATCCATTTATCCATCCATCCATCCATCCATCCATCCCATCCATCCATTTATCCATCCATCCATCCATCCATCCATCCATCCATCCATCCATCCATCCATCCATCCATCCATCCATCCATCCATCCATCCATCCATCCATCCATCCATCCATCCATCCATCCATCCATCCATCCATCCATCCATCCATCCATCCATCCATCCATCCATCCATCCATCCATCCATCCATCCATCCATCCATCCATCCATCCATCCATCCATCCATCCATCCATCCATCTGATCATCCATCCATCCATCCATCCATCCATCCATCCATCCATCCATCCATCCATCCATCCATCCATCCATCCATCCATCCATCCATCCATCCATCCATCCATCCATCCATCCATCCATCCATCCATCCATCCATCCATCCATCCTTTCATTTCATTCATCCGTTCATCAATCCATTCATCCATTCATTCGCCGCACACTTTCCCATCATTTGCTACATACATGTACATATATGCGCATGCATGCGCTGTGCATAATTTATTCATCTATTTATTTCTTTATTTACTTATTTATTTATACAGTATTTGTTTATTTATTTACTAATTTATTAATAGATCAACACTAGACTGTCTCCTGGGTTGCTGACGGTCATCCTACAGAAGGCCGCCCTGCTCATGTCGCCGAGGAACAAGGCGACATCTGACGGCGGCCACTGCGACCAACAACAGGATGCAGAGGACTCTCCATCATCATCAGTTCCAACCACAGCCACCTCTTCCAGCCGGACGCTGCTGTCTTCCGTATGCTCCGTTTGGGAGGAACTCATGCGAACGAGTGACCAGCAACCCAACCCTTACCACTACCACGATGGCCAACAGCAAATCAATGGTCAGTTACCATAGGTAAGCTAAGGTAAGGTTGTTCGAGTTGAGCACGTGCTACTACCAAGAAGAATGCGATAATTCACTTGAATGGGAACTTTCCAGTGAAGATAGATCTTCCTACATGTCTGTGGTTTCTGATGTTCCTAATGCTAATCTTAAATCTTGTTCCAAGATCAAATCCTTCTGAGTTTGAGTAATGTCTATGTTCCTCAGATGTATTGAATTTGTAGTGGTTACGGCTGTGACTTTCAATTATGCTGGTTCTCGCTAATACTTCTTGTGCTGGTTCCCACTATTACTTATAATTGTAGGCTACTGGATCCCGCTATTATTTTTCAACTGCGCTGGTTCCTGCTATTACTTCCAAATGTATTGGTTCCCGCTATTACGTCCAATTGTTTTGCTTCCCGCTATTACTTCCAAGTGTTTTGGCTCCCGATATTACTCTCTGGATTCGTCTATTTGCCGATTCAATGGCAGAAGAACAGGAGCACCTGCCAACATTCTGCACAAGGCCTCAGTTGGGCTAACGATCTCCAGTGGAATGACGAATCAAAGAACTTAACTGAATGAAATAACAAAGCGATACCTTAGTTACTCTCTGTAATCCAATTCTCTTCACGTATGTCGGTGTTTACATAACTTTTGCTTTCTTAGGTCATTTGAAGAGTCAAGACACCATGAAAGCAGGAACAGAGATGCCGACAGCTGAAGGGGAAGATGCAGCCAGCAGCAGCAGCAGTACCACCACTGCTACCCGGTCACCATCCGAACCAGCTGCGGGAAACGACGGGGAGCCAGTGGAGCCGCGTCTATTCCGCAAGCGCTGGCTGATCGTTCTCCTCTTCGCCTCCTATTCAGCCACCAACGCATACCAGTGGCTCCACCTGGTCATCATCGGTGACAAGATCATGATCTACTACAACGCCAGTCTACCGGACGACGACCTCGGTCAGAGCGTGGCCGTCGATATGCTGTCGATGATCTACATGATCGCCTACATCCCTCTGATCTTCCCGGCGACGTGGCTCCTAGATCGACGGGGTCTACGGCTGACGGCCATCCTCGGCTGCCTGCTGAACGCCGCCGGTGCCTGGATCAAGTGCGGCTCTATCGGTCCCGATCGATTCGGTGTACTTTTCTTTGCGCAGACCGTCTGCGCCATTGCACAGGTCTTCATTCTCGGGATTCCAACTCGACTGGCGGCTGTCTGGTTTGGAGCTAACGAGGTCTCAACCGCTACAGCCATCGGAGTCTTCGGAAATCAGGTAGCTATGTGCATGTATGTAAGTATGTATGTATGCAGGTATGTAAGTAAGTAGGTTGGTAGGTAGTTAGGCAGTTATGTTGGTTGGGGGCATATTGTTAGATAGGTAAGTATGCCTATGTATGTAATGTATGTATGCATGCATGACTGCGCACATGTATGTATGTGTGTGTATGTATGCATATGTGTATCCTATGTATGTATATATGTGCATAATGTAATAATTCATTCATTCATTCATTCTGGAATTTATATAGCGCCCCTTCAAGGAAACTACTCAGAGGCGCTCAAAGAGGCCTCTGTAATGAATATATGTATGTTTGTAGGTTGGTAGGTAGGTAGGAAGGAAGGTAGGTATGTTTGAAGGTATGTAAGCTGCTGAATATTTAAGTTCACTGAGCTTCTGGTGTCCACTGGTCGCCAACTATAGGTCCGATGTAGGGCCAACTAAAGCGACCATCGGAATTACGACTACAGCTGTCGATCTTTGCGTTATATTCAGATAGGCAATGCTCTTGGGTTCGTCATTCCACCGGAAATCGTCAGCTCCAATGACTTCGATGCAATCGGTCACAGCCTTAGCATCATGATGTACGGAGGAGCTGCTGTGACGACCGCCCTTCTCATACTTGTGCTCATCTGTAAGTACCATACAACATCCATCGACCACTAGACTTACTGGGGGTGGAGAGGTCATGCATTTGCCGTAAAAAACGTAGGCAGCGCCGAATCACGCAGGTTCGGACTTTGGACGCCCACTTTCTTAGGTTACTCATTACAATAATATTGCAGTTACGTATGTACCAGCTGTTGACTGCTTTCCTCGTCAACCTCAAAATGCGTTAAACATGACTGAAATCAACATATGCATTATGTATCGAAGGAATTACTGATGGAGTTCATGAATGCAAATATGTACATATGTCTGTATCATGCATGCTTGTCTTTACCAATGAATGAATGCATGCATGCCAATGTGCAGTGTCGGCGAGGCGTATATTTATGTATGTATGTAGGCATGTACTTACTTTGTCCTTCCCGTATGTATATGTATGTACCGTACAAAAGAACAAATCTACAATTTGGAAACAGAATGTTTGAAGTAGCTGGTCCAGCTGAATGGAACTCACTACCAGAACTAATCCGAAGATCATCCTCAATTAATATTTTTAAATCTAAACTTAAAACGTATCTCTTCTCTAAGTACTATGATTAGTAAGTACATTGTAACGCGTCCTTTGAGTAAGACTTTGTTTTATTAAGGCGCGTTATAAATGCAAGTTGTATTGTATTGTATTGTATGTAACGATATATGTATGTATGTACATACGTATGTATGTATTTATGTATGTACTAGCAATTTTTACCCGGCGTTCGCCCGGGTTTTCCCCAGGCGTAATTTTTAACGGCTGCAAATAAAGGCTACTTACTTACTATATTTGCTGATGGGCTTCAAATATTTAAAAAAAATGTCCATATATCTGAATGGAAACGATATTTAGAGGTGAACATAGTTGCTTTGCCCGTGTACTGCACGGGTTATCTCTACCTTATAATTATAGGCAATATTATTATTTTGTTCCCCGTTCTTTACGGTTTATCTCTACCTGAAATAGGCGTATTATTTTGTTCCCCGTACTACACGGGTTATTTCTAAATTATAATAGGCGTATTATTTGCCGTTGGCCAGCGTGACGTAAGATTGCATATTTAGCCGCGTGACGTAATTTAAGATTGCATATTAATTTTAGTGACGTGGACAAATGGGCATGCTTATAATGTCCATAAATCGGAATTGAAAGCAAATTATGAGCTGAAAGTAATTGGGATGAGATAGAAATTCGAATAGCTAAAGTAAGTTTCGAGTTGCTTTGACCTAGAAAATCGGCAATGGCCGTGGTTGCAAAAAATGTGAGCTTAGTGTAATTAGGTCACCAAATCTGTAAATGGTTGCGCTGACCTAGAAATTCGCCCGTGGCGACTTCTGATTGGTTGCTAGATGCTCCGTGTGACGTAAGATTGCTTATTAAGCATGCGTGACGTGAACAAATGGCCTTACTATGGGCGGTATTGAAATAAGCTCGCTGAAAAGTTAAATTTAAAATGGCCATATATCGGCGTTTAAATAAAATTGCGAACTGAAAATAGTCGCGTTGACCTAGACGTTGCGTAATAATGCTTTGTAAATTTTTTCAACTCGCTAAACCGTTCCGTTTCGGAGCCTTTAGCCGGACAGCGATGCATTGCAAACATACATACATACGGAAGGACAAACTTTAAGAATTATAGTATAAGATGTATGTAGGTAGGAATGTATGTATGTATATGTATGTATGTAGTTATGTACATACATGCAGGCGCGTAACTAGCATTACGCAATTACGCAAATGCGTAAAGATTTTAGCAGCTCTCAAATTTTTTTAACCTTTTAGATTACTTTTTGACATTCTAGATTAGGCCTACTATTATTCGTTGAATTTCTAATGTGCAGACTTTATTACTGTACAGTCAGTAAAACATTTCCCTTCGCCGACATAGTGAAGACTCTGCAAATTTCGTGACACTTCTGAAATTTCGATCTCAGACCGACACTATAGATTAAATCATCGTATTAAAGCTAATGTCATCTGGTCCACGCAAAACCCAGTACATAAGTCCGTTGATTCAAAAATCAGCTGATCCACCTGTGTGGCCTGTGAGTTCGAGACATTATTGTGACAGAATGTCGTGCGGCTAGGTTGTACCCGCATAGAACAGATATCGGTCAGCTTATACGATATGTTGATAGCGTGAACAACCCGGTTCTCAGCATGTGGCAAAAGAACAATTTATAGGGCCTAACTGTCATCCCAAGTTTTCCCAACGCTTGACACCACTGGCGAAACTATTGCGACACTCGTAAAGCAGCAGCTTTATGAAGTTGGTTTCTGTATTATATGTTAAGGTATCTTGATAAGGACAATTTGCTACCGACTTTTCAATCTGGGTTTCGTAAGGGCCACTTCACGGAGACCCTGTTAGTTCGCCTCCTCTCTGATATCTATGGGGCTATTGATAGGTCACAGGTCATCCTCTTAGCATTATTTGCTGTCAGCACGCGTCGTTTGACACCGTCGATCACGATATCATTCTTAGGCGCCTATCTACCCCGTTTGGCCTTTCTGGTAACTTTCTTGACTGGATTGTTTCCTACCTCCATCACCGTTCCTTCTCTGCAGTCTACGTGTCTACTAGGACTCCATGTGTTCCTGTCCCATTTGGCCTGCCCCAGGAATTTGTGCTGGGCCCTCTTCTCTAATTATATTATTTATACTGCTGATACTGGTCCTCTCCTGGCCTCTTGCTGAGCCTTGCTCTGTGCTGAACCAATCTTATGCGGGTGACCTGCAGGCGTTTTTGCACTGTCCTGCGTCAGCAGCCATTACCGAAGCCCGGGCCATGAACCGGGCAATGGAGGCTCTCGAGGCCTGGATGTCCTCCAATCGCCTGCGGCTAAACTCATCTAAGACCCAGTTCATTTGGCTTGGCACGCGCCAGCAGCTCGCCAAAATTGATTTGAAGGCCCTTGCCCAGGAGTTCCCGCAGATTACTTTCTCACTGTGGCAAAGAAATTAATTAATTGATAAATCCAGGCAGGCTATCAACTTTATAAAATAAAATTACAGGCGTGTATGTAATGAGATCGACGATCGTCATGAAAACTGCAATCTCTTAGAGAAAATAACATATCCAAAATTAAGTGGCCAAGGGCAGCATTTTGGGCCGTCGCCCCGGGCGGCATTTCAGCTCCGACGCTCCGTACGCCATTGCTTTCTCATCCTTTGTCCGGGACCCTGGTGTCACATTAGATCAAGAACTAACGTTCACGCGGCATATCAGCCTGCTATGCCGCGATTGTGTATACCACTATACCAGCTGCGTCAGCTTAGAGAGGTCTTCCGTTCCTTAACCTTTAATGCTGCCTTAATGCTTATCCACTTCTTTGTTGTTTCCCGTCTTGATTATTGCAGCGCCCTCTGCGTGGGTTTTCCGGCGACTCGGGTTGGGTGCTTGGTTCGGGTCTTACGCTCGGCGGCACGCTATATTGGTTGCATCCCAAGATTCCTCCATGTTACTGACTATATGCGGGATGTCTTGCATTGGCTTCCTTTCCCACAGTGGATCGCTTACGGGATCTCTTCCTTGGTCTGGCGCTGATGTGGTCTCTGTTTATCTACAGGAGCACCACCCTCAGCATCCAGCACCGTGGTTCTCCTCGCTCTTCTAGGCAGGCTGAGGTTCTTGTCTCCCAGTCGCGGACTTCTATTCTGCAGCGCCGTGCTTTTTCTGTTGCTGGCCTGCAATCTGGAATGGGCTTCCTTTGGCACTACGCCTAATGCCGAGAGCCCTTCAGATCACGTTCTATTCTAACTTCAACACTGTTCGGACTTCGGAGTTGGGTCGGGTGCGCTCCTAAGTAGATAATCTTGAAGGGGCGCTATGTAAATCTCTGTAATGAATGAATGAATCATAATTTGCCAAAGAGCTGATGTAAAATGTTATTACTTTTAACCAAAAAGATTGTCTCCAAAATGGACCATTACAAACCAACAAATAAATTTATTTTCTTATGCTTTAGTTAATTGCTTTGATGAGTCTGTCTGTTTCTAGTCTACGTTAGTTGCTGGGACTTTGCAGCTGAACCCATTTTAAAAATCAAATTATGAAATTATAATAATTTTCCAAAGAACTTATGTAAAATGTTATTACTTTGAATCAAAAGTTGGTCTCCAAAATGCACCATTACAAACCCCTAAATGAAAATTTTTCTTACCCTGGGGAGAGGGCACAGCCCCCTCCCCAGACCCCTCCCCTCAGAGTTCTTCAAAAGTGCGTAATTTTATGGAAGACCTAGTTACGCCACTGCATACATGTATGCCTGCATATGTGCATGCATGTATAATTCTGGATTCTAATACAGTCCCGTTTGTTTCTGTTTCCGTTGAGTATTCAAGAACAGTCCATCAGTTCCTCCCAGTCAGGCTCAGGTGGCCGCTGCAGATATGTGGCTCAAAGAAGACTACTGCGGATCTCTGCGACGATTGATGACTAACATGTCATTCGTACTCTTGGTCGTTACCTACGGTACGAACTATTAGAACTTCTAAAACTGTTAGAACTTCTAGGACTACTAGAACTACTAGAACTTCTAGACCTGCTAAAACTTCTAGAACTGCTAGCACTTCTAAAACAACTATAACTTCTATAGCTACTGCATCCACTAGAACTACTCGAAAGACTAGAACTACTACAGAACTACTAGAACTACATGATGTATGTACACCAGAGTGCGGATATGCAATTGGTTTTAATAAAGAATATACTTACTTTACAGTCAACAGTAATAATAATATTGAGAGTCCTTTGTTGCATGGAATGCACAGTTCTACTTGTATCTATGCATAGATGGGCATACATACCAACTGGTGCGAAATTGCATTATTGTCATTTGAACGATGTCATATCCTTGCAGAGCAAAAAGCAACAGCATTTTAAACTCTACACCTATATGAAGTTGATTAAGTTGGATGTGCATTTTACTCCTTGTTGGCCTGGTTAGCTGAGGTTGCTAATGCAAGATTCTGAAGTCAGTTTTAATCAGTACGTTGATTAGCCTATGTTCGCATAGACTATTATTTTCTGCATCGATAAAATGTACCCTGATTTACGTGAAGTCCGACATTCTATCGTTTTCAGTTGTTTTCATTTCAGGCATAAATGTTGGCTGCTTTTACGAGATCAGTACTTTACTCAATTCCATTGTCCTCTACTACTTTCCGGTAACTATGCTTGCTTCTATCAACTTTGTGGTATGTAGTGCTTCTAGTTATATAGCGCTACTATGCTGATGTGTCCTTATGCATAGGCCTATCTGCCAGCTGTGCGCCATCCTACCTTAGAGAGCTCATTCTGGAACTGGCTTCCATGCAATCTGCGACACGAGCCTCATTGTTCTATGCCTCTATTTTGTTCTATGCCTCTATTTCGCAAGCGGTTGAAGACCATTCTATTCGATCGTCTTCAAACCTGGAACAATCTGATGAGTTTCCTGGAAGAGGCTTTATAGAAAATTAATAAGCATTTCTAATTAGAAATTACTATTATATTGACTAATCACGAATCGATCCCGCTGAATAGTAGCCTAAGTGCGCCTAAGTTGAGGATTCGTGACATGTTTGTAAGCTTAGTATAAGTACGTATGTATGTATGCATGTGTGTATGTATGCTTTAGTGTATGCTTGCATGTGTGTATATGTGTATGCATGTATACATTTATGTATGTATGCATGCATGTGTGTATGCATGTGTGTATGCATGCATGTATGCGTGTATGCATGCGTGTATATATAGTGTGACGATAACTTATTATTAAAATCCCTGGGCTAGTGAGATCAAGCAGAAAACAAATTTACTGTCTGCACAAATACAACTGTCACAGCGGTCTAATTTTCCAACTGGTCTAACCGGTCTAACTGGCCTAACCGGTCTAACCGGTTCAACGAAAATGATTAGCGCTAATTGTTCACAGTGAACTTGACTCATGAAATTCATATGATTAACAATGCTTTGTAATGATGCAAGACGTCTGTCACTTTGTTGTAAACATGAGTTTAGTGTCTATGTTGCAACTTACAATAGATGTCTTTATGTAGGACGAAGTTGCAAATGCTGGTAACATTGGACTGACGATGGTCCTCACAGGAATTGTTGGCTCTATTTTAGCTGGCATCTGGTTAGACAGAACCAAACGATTCAAGTAAATCATTTTATATATTGTAATTCTAATCTGACATTTAAAAGCGTCACTTCAAGAAAAAACTCATCAGTGGCCCTTCCGATTCGAACCACTGAAATTTAATTACATATATAATATTCATCTTATAATTCGAAGGGGTTTTAATGGACCACCCTTAAACAATGCCGATTGACATTTTCCCCCATTGTCTTTTTCTCCCTAGACATACAGGTCTCCAGTACATCTTTTCTTCCCCTCCAACATAAAAATCTGAATCCTACTCCCAGTAGGCCATATGAAACAGTTTCATATATACATACATACATACATACATACATACATACATACATACATACATACATACATACATACGTACATACATACATACATACATACATACATACATACATACATACATACATACATACATACATACATACATACATACATACATACATACATACATACATACATACATACATACATACATACGTACATGCATACATACATACATGCATGGATACTGTCATACATACATACATACGTACATGCATACATACATGCATGGATACTGTCATACATACATGCATACATGCATACATACATACATATTACATACATACGTATATGCATACAATACTTACCACGTTTTTGCCAACGGATAATGATTTAAGACTTTGATTTAACTTGAATCGACCAAGGCCAAGTGTAAGCCTGCATGTGCACATAGCATATAAATAGCTGGCTGTTGCTACTGATGTTTTATAATGCTTACAGTATGTGTGCCTATGTAGGATAACCACGGTCGGTATATACGTGCTGTCCTTCGCCGGAATGGTCGCCTTCACGTTCACTCTCGATCTCAATCAGATCTGGATTGTATTTCTTTGCATCGGAATCCTTGGGTAATCACAGATAATAATATTAGAAGTCATTGGGATATAATCCAGATCCTTTGCCTGCATAGGTCCCTCCCTATAAAATGGACTTCCTCCTTCTCTACGCTCTACTATCCTCTCTGGTGGCATCTCTGCCTCTTTCTCTCACCTTGAAATTTTCCTTTTCTCTCGGAGTACCTCGCACTGGGAGCGCTTCTGAAGGGCTTATGCTGTGAGTAGCGCTTTATAAATGATCAAATACAATACAATACAAATACAATAATCACAGATTAGAATTCAATAGGGTACACTTTAGGAGTACGTGAGAAATGTTTGGAGTGCACTGAACAGTAAACATTTGCATAGGCATGTACAGTATATAACTATATATACAGTCTGTCGGATTTTTAACTGGACTTCGTTCAATCACTGACTGCTCAAAGCGTGTCACGATAAGTAAGCAAAGTTCAAGCATACTCTCTAGTGCATATAATTAAGCTAATGAGCTCATTATGTAGGCAATTGGACGCTTGGGAAGATCTAGATGATCATCATTGTTGAATGCTTTTCATGTCCTTCTACTGCGTCTGAATGAAATCCAATCCATGACCTTGCCTTTTTGCCGACAATGACATTGCTTTGAACAATAATATAATCAATCCATTCTGGTCTGATACAATATCACCCTGTCTGATCTGATACAAACTGGTCTAATCGTGTAACTTTTTGTAGCGCCAGGGCATCAATCTATAATCGCCGTCCAGCAAACTTAATGTGTGTCAAAATCTAAAGTCCGGTTAGGTTACCAACAGAGGCGCTATGTAATAACGTGTATTTAGAAACTGATTTCAGCGCTCGTGAATAAGCTGGTGCCCTACGCTTGGCTTTCTAGTGGCGTTTTAGACGTTTAGAGCTTACGATTACGATTAGGATATCCTTTGGTTTTTGCATATGGATGACGTTTTAGATTCTTTATGACGGGATATCTTCCGGTTGGCTTTGAGTTTGCCGCTGAGTTGACGTTTCCCGAATCGGAAGGAACTTCGTCTGGATTACTTAACGCCTCAGCTCAAGTAAGTATAGCTGTAGGCATCTGATTCAAAGACCTCTTTGGCATTTAGTGCAATTAGTCTACCATTATCCGACTCATTTTCGCATAACAGCCGACCTTGCCTAGTACAATAATAATTATTGTGATACACAACGAGAAAATTGAAATGTAAGTACTTTAAGTTGATGCAGTTCACCTCAGTTGGTACACTCAATGACACCATGGTTCGTGGTTAGTGGGCTACAGGCTATAGACTGTGAACCTAGATGTCGGGTGTTCAATCATCGTCTATGGATAAAAGACTACTCCAATCATTTCAACTGAGCCTCTGTCATAAATAATGCGCAATGCATCAATCGCTGGTTGCTTCAAGTTAAGTCATGATCCGTTGGCATAGCGTGGTCGAAGAGATCTCTGCTTCACTTGCGCCTCTAGCGAACACAACTATATTATAGTTGGTATAGAAAATGTAATACAAATAAAATAAAGAAAGAAAGCACGTGTTTTCTGCCTGAATTTCTTGATTCTTATAAATCATTTGTAATTGATGTAATTTAAAGTACGTAATTTGTATTTTCCACCAAAATTATGAAGTAAAAAATTTGTAATTTGTAATTCAATTACATTCCCAAGTAATTTGTAATTTGTAATTCAGTTACATTTTACTGCGTAATTTGCCTATCCCTGACAAAGAAGCAGTGTTTCGACGGTGTTATATGCATTTGTTACGCTTTGGTGCGTTTCCTACTGGGTATCTTTAAGGGGTGCTACACAAAAACTCCGAACCAGTAAACAAATAAAGTAGGTCTAAAGTAATAAATGTGACCATATTTGAATATGTCCCTATGCTTTTCATGTCAGTCTTGGTAATTGTTGGTGCTGTATTGCTGTAGCTGTTGCTCTAATCGTTGTTCTCATCGTTGTCGCTGTTGTTTTAACCGTGTGGTTGTACATGGTCATTAAACGTTGCTCTTCTAGGTATTTGGAATTGTGCTGACGTTGTCAGTGAGAGCGATGACAAGTATTCCGAATGGAATGCTGGCCGGAAACATAACAATATCTGCAATTCTGTTACTCGGTGCCATCGGAACAAGTGAGGCTTCTGACAATTTGAAAGAATAGGAATAGATCTATGCATAATGACGTTTATATTTCTAAGTTCTGCTATGTTCTCCTTCTGCATGTGTCACTTAGAAATAATGGCAATGAATTGCTGTTAACACAAAATTTGGAAACAAATCTTGTAGGCTACAGTAGACGCCACTTAAGTGTACAACGGATAAGTACATAATTCGCTTATGTGCTTACTTAGAAGCTTACCGGTATAATTTTAATATAATTATGATATTTCAATGAAGGACAACTCCAGTGCTTTTCTCTGTGTTTCAGTGCTTATAAAGTCCGACTTGCGACGTCAGGCAGTTCAAAAGAAAGTAAGTTTTAATATGGGACTTTTCTTACCTTGAAGCATGTTTATGATTTACAAAGCAGTGTAGCTAGGCATTTAAAAAAAACTTGCTCCAATTTGCCTGAAGAAATTATTTTGGCCTTTAACTTAGTTCTCAGTCAGAATTAAGGCCATTGAAATTCAGTCATTTCTGAATTTAGATTTGTATCCCCGAAAACGCTACTAAGAGTAAAAAAATAATAAGCATGATTCTAACACCCAGAAATAGCATCATCAACCAGAGTCTTTGAATGCCTTTCTTAAGTGGTTCATTAACTTAAAGTCGACAACAAATCATCGGATTCAAATTGACAGCACAATCACAGGGATTCAAAACCTGGACAATGAACGGAAAGACAGAAGCGTTACCAATATTTGACATCATCCTTTCAGGGGTTACACTTAGCTTCAATTCGATTTGCGATAGTGACGTCATACTTTGCAAACAAAATGCAACAGGAAGACTACGTCAGCGGAACATTATTGCTCTGTTGACCCCATTGACAGCTGTCCAAAATTGTGTCATGTTTAACTGGATATCAATAAACAATCTGAATTCAGAATCTGGATAGTTTCCATAGCTACGCTGCACAGGAGAATTAATTTGGTCGTTAACACGTTCTGACGCGTCAAGTATTTTCTTTTTGCAGAAACTCTCAGAAGTTTTTCCCAACGACGCAATCATTACAGTCGGCTTGGAAGAAACTGACTTCGCAAATTCCAAGAATAATCAAAACGTCACAAATCACGTCGACACTTGTGACGTCAGAGACGACCAAAACGGTTACTATGGTGTTACAAACGAAACGAATAATCATTATGACGTCGTCGACAATAATTCCTCTACTTGTGACATCATACGAAATAATGGTGAAACGTATGACAGCTACGCAGTGAATTGTTGTCGTTCTAGTGACGCTACGTCCGATGACTTAAATACAAGGTTTTAACGAAGACATTGTTTTTGAATCGATTCTAAATATAGGAAGCTCAATTTATGTTGTCACAGAGATATTGAGCTGGAAGCAACGAACTGTTTCGATATTGTTCAATTGTCATTTGTGATTAGTGCTATGACCTTCAATATTATTATTATATTCGTTTATTGGCACTCAAGACACACCGCAACTGATTGCAACGAGTTCAACAGAATAATAAAGATAGAGTTCAAAATATGTCACTAAGGTTCTAGAGGTGGAACTATTATGGTACAATAATTAGTCAAAGACTCAATGACGTGGCGTCAATTCAATCGTGCAGCGGTGGTGAAGGCTCCAACCCGATCAATTCATTGAAACATTAACATGGTCAAGGCCACTCGGTCGTTATATAAAATCGAGCAGGTTTACATTTACATTTAGTGATGAATTTCTTATAAATATATATAGGCATACGTTTTATTAATTGTACCATTAATTATTTATTATTCTTTTCAGGAATAGTATAAAGGGTTACAATATCTATTTCAGAATGTTCCTATAGTGGCAACATCTCAATATTTAGACTGCTTCGATGATTTAAATTAAATACAGCTAACACAGGTCTCTTTAGCTGCTGTTATGTGATCCGGGCTAATTAATAAACTGTTGCTTTCTTTGTGTTCTTATCAGAAGGCCTTAATACATAATAACGTCACGTGGTTTCAATTTCGTCGCATAGGGCCATGTCTGCAATAAATTTATAGCAATATCTTCCCATGTGGAGTCTCAATCCGATTTGAACGTTAGTACGAATTAAAGCTGACGCTCAGCTAGGCACAGTTAAATTCTCACCTTCACAGCCACGTTCGTTTCAGACAAGTTTACGGACAGACAATTATGAAGAAGTGAACTCTTCTGTTAACACGAGTATAGGTAATACTCTGGCACGAAGAGCAGAAGATCAGCACGGACGCGGAATCGTTTTCCGCTACCCTCCCAAAGATAAACTCAGCCTTTCAAGATGCCGATGGTAAAATGAGCAGTAGACATGATGGGCGCCTTGCATGGCTGCCAAACAGTTAAATTCGACTCCTGTGACCTGTCATAACTTGTGATCATCCGTTCATACTATAATTGTAATCATACTGCGGTGTTTCAGTTTGAATTGTAATAAACAGAGATTATTATTATTATTATTATTATTATTATTATTATTATTAGTAGTAGTAGTAGTAGTAGTATTCTCAGCAGACACCGTTAATCATCATAAGTTGTATTCCAACCTCTTAAGGTCTTGCTGCCCTATGTGGGTGGTTAATATTTTGGTAAATTGGCACAGTAAACTATTTGCTGCAGTAGCCTAAATGTACGTTCGAACGGCGGTATGTCAAAGTCATTTGCAGTTTTGCGACAGAGGAGTTCTTTGTCACCTTTGTTGTTTAACGTTTCTGTTAATAAGTTTTTTGGATTCGAGAACAGCAGGTCTAGGTTGTTGTATTAACAAGTCCTGGCTGGACTGCATTATGTATGCAGAATGATATTATTTTGCTATCGGCATCGGTAGTTGGGCTTCAGGCCGTACTAGAAAAGCTCGTGTTTTTAGTATAGTTAACATCGATATTATATAATGTAGTCACTTAGGCCTTGCATTTAATTCTACTAAGTCGTGGTGCACTGGTGTCTAGCGTTCGGTCCAGGAAAAGGTCTTCTGTACCGAACAGGTGAAATATTTGGGAGTTATCTTTTGCGCTAGTATAAAAACTAAGATGCGACGTGGATAGTATAGTCACTATAATAGTGGGCAAACCTTTAAGGTACTAGTAATAATAATTTCAATAATTCTTCGTATTTTATCGGAGCTATTGCAGCTTTGAACACATACAGCAGACGTAGAGCCTCCCAGTTTTAAGGTGTGTGGCCCAGTAGGATATATACATGTACAGTAGCATTGAGGTTTTCTCGGTTTTTCTCTCTAGACTCTCAGCTGAGTAAACTAAACGTTTGCTGGAACAATGTGCAGCCTACTTGTTTACAATAGCCTAACTGGCGAAATCCTAACTGATGTTGTAGAAATATTTGTATCTGTATAAATTCAGTGCTTTTATTATTATATTCGTTTTGCTCTTCGCTGTCAACATTTCCACTATTATTAGACCTATCTCTCGCCAGATCTTTGATTTCCTTGGCCGTTTGCAGATGTGTATCTTCTCCATTCCTGAAAATAATTACAGCGTTCTGATTTCGGACTGTGTCCCAGACCGTAGTTTCATTGGTGCTTTCGAATTCCCATTCTGAGCTAAATAGCGAGTTTACGATCGCCCGTGTTCATTACGATGGGATTACGACGAACATTGATCGCTTCACATCCTGATCGTAGGGAGACAAACAGACTGACAGACAGATGCCAGACAGACAGACAGACAGACAGGCAGCCAGAAACACAGACAGATAGACATCCATACATAGACAGACAGACAGGAAGCAACACAGACAGATAGACAGACATCCATAGACAGGCAGGCAGGCATCCAGAAACACAGACAGATAGACAGACATACATAGACATACAGACAGACAGACAGAAACACAGACAGACAGGCATACAGACGCGATGAATATTCATTCATGTTTCGCGTGGAGCTAGACAATGGAACATAACAGGAACTGTGCCTTGCGCCATACATACAGCAGCACTGTGTCTTTTGTTATGCGTCGTCGTCAGCCAAATTAATCGTGGCCTGAGGCCGAGCGACACGAGACCTCGTCGGATGGCAGCCAACCACCCTGCAGAGTGGCTCTGAGGCGGTTGGGAAGGGCGGGGACCGGGTGGGCGCTGCTTTGGCTCGCCTGTGAATGACTCATCGCTAGATGGCGCGGCTGCAGCGCACGATGAAGAAACAACGGCGATGACAAACAGAAGCGATAAAGCAGCAGCAGCAGCAGCAGCAGCAGCAGCAGCAGCATCAGCAGCAGGGAAGACCGATGAGGAAGATAGATCAGGCAACAGATGACCAACACGTCAAAGGTTACTCTCGCAATCATTTCAATTCTATTTTAGATGATACTGTTTTAGACAACAGAATTTGGATAAGGCTTACAGGTAGGCCGAACAACATAACTAATAGCGAAAACTGTTCGTATCATAATTTAAAAATTATTGCTTCTGACACATGACTATAATCAAGGATAGAATCAATGCTTAACATGGGTCGTCTTAAACCCATTTTAATCTAATCGATATTATTAACTTCTATAGTAGAGTCCTGATCATAGGCCTACATGATCATCGCACTGAAATATTGTAATGTAATGTAATGTAATGTAAATCTTCGAAAGCAGCGCCCACAAAAGCCACGTCAGGAGACCAGCTTATTCACCGGCGCTATATGAAAAGAAGTCCGCAATTATAGCCAAACTCCTCTGTTCGTTCTGGTGCCAGGTCAAAATCCGGGGAGGTCAAGCCGAGAAGACAGCATGGTGATACGGTGGTAATCGGTGATGATGGTGGTTGTATGGTGGCACAGGAGTAGAGTCAGGATCGGATAGCTTGGAGTTCGGTTTTCTGTCGTGATATTAGAATCCTTTGGGAAAGCTCTGTTGAGATACTGTAGTTCAGGAAACCAGAATTCAGTTTATAGTGGTAAGTAAGTAAGTGGCAACAAGCATTCGCTTTCTGGTATATAATATTAGAGCCTAAAGATAGGCCTATATTCTCTAATCTATTTCGCCTATATAATTTCCGTCACTGCCGTTTGCTTAAGAGCCAAAACTACGAATGAGAGAGAAATATGAATCAACGGTGAAGAACTGCTAATAGGCCTAATTAATTTTCAGAAATTTTGAATTAATTGCAACAGGGACGTCTACTTTCAGAATCACACAAAGACAGACAGAGAGACAGAGAGACAGAGATTCATAGAGATTCATAGACCATTAGACTAGGCCTATAATATTATGGTTCGACAAAAATATCGTTATTTTCACAGTGGTTATATTTGTCGTTCATTTTGCGAATAGATCTAAATTGCTTTAAGTATTCATCGTACAATCGCCCACATAAAGAAAAAAATTTAACTATAGGATTATAATTATTTTAAGCTGAGGCCGAAGCAGGCGTAATGTCGAGCTATAAATATACTCGTGTAAAGACCAGCTTCGGCAGTCAGTGCTTGCCTAGTGTTGGACAATAGTGCTGTTGATAACGGTGGTGGTGTTAAATGACAATATTAAGAGTATTGTTGATGTTGTTGCTGATGACGATGATGGTGATGATGATGATGATAATGACTGTGATGATGACGACGACGACGACGATGATGATGATGACTATGATGATGATGATGATAATGACGACGACGACGATGATGATGATGATAATGACTGTGATGATGATGACGACGACGACGACGATGATGATGATGATGATGATGACTATGATGATGATGATGATAATGACGACGACGACGATGATGATGATGATAATGACTGTGATGATGATGACGACGACGACGACGATGATGATGATGATGATGATGACTATGATGATGATGATGATAATGACGACGACGACGATGATGATGATGATAATGACTGTGATGATGATGACGACGACGACGACGACGATGATGATGATGATGATGATGACTATGATGATGATGATGATAATGACGACGACGACGATGATGATGATGATAATGACTGTGATGATGATGACGACGACGACGACGACGATGATGATGATGATGATGATGACTATGATGATGATGATGATAATGACGACGACGACGATGATGATGATGATAATGACTGTGATGATGATGACGACGACGACGACGACGATGATGATGATGATGATGACGATGATGTTGATGATGATGTTGATACTAGTCTAGTACAACTGCTGCTACTGTTTAATAATAATAATAATAATAATAATAATAATAATAATAATAATAATAATAATAATAATAATAATAATAATAATAATAATAATAATAATAATAATAATAATAATAATAAAATAATAATAGTAATAATAATATTATTAATAATAACAACAACAAAAACAACAATAGTAGTAATAATAAGTCATCCCAGAATAATGTCATCCTATTTTTCAAAATCCTCAGGTCAAAAAAATAATAATGATAATAAAAACAACAACAACAACAACAACAATAATAATAGTTTTATATAAGAAGCATCAAACGCTTCTATGTATCACTTCTCGGGCTTTCTATTCATAACTAAGTCCCAGCCCTTCACGCATTACGATGCTTCTTGAGGTTGTTGTAATGAAAACGTTTTGTCGTTTTAGTACTGATGTTAAATATGGAGCAGAAACCTCAGGAGAATCTAAACGATATCATCCTCTGTATCTTTGAGGAAGATGACCAGCTTGTCTTTCCGATCACATCCGATCGAGATGCGAGGAAATTTATGAAGTTGCTCCAACAGAGAGGAGTCGGTAATGATCGTCTTTGTCAAGAAATTGATGAACCAGAGACTGATGTCAATTCTTGGCAGAAAAGTCTTAAGAAGTTTGCCTTGGGAAGGAAAGTAGTGGAAAGGATAAACCAGCCTCTGATGGAATATCTCCTCTTGGAATCGGAATTGGAATATGAGAATAGTTTTATTTATGTGGAAGAGTTAGACGTAGAAGGTGTCGACTGCTCTGAGTTGATTTGCAATGGAGCAAACAGTTCTGAGATTAGTGGAGAACGGGTCATTGGACGCCCGTGTAGTTTGTTGCGAAGGATTAAGAAAGGAAAATGCAAGCGGATTCCTATCAGTGACTCAAATGGCGAACGAGAAGGGCAGTCGAGGAGTGACGAAACACAGGCTGCACGTTTGGAAAACGATACATCTGAACAAGACGCTCCATTGGATGAGGGCGACTTAAGTCTTGTAAATTCAGAGCGTGAACTTGATGCTGCTTCTGGGACACGCATGGATGAACACTGTTCGCAGAATCAACAGGCAGATGATGGTCTTGCAACGTCTGAAGCGGAACACATGGACTGCAACGCTTCTGCTTCATCGCAGCCAGACTGGGACGACATTTGCGATCGCTTTCTCCTGGCAGACGAGAGCTCACTGTACGAAGACATTCAGACGGTGCCAAACGAAATAGATCAATGCCCAGACCAGGAGAGCGCTTGCAGCTTAACGGACTCTGAAGTCTATCCAACAGAAGATAATGAAGCAACGACGGGCGAATACACGCCACATAACGTTGACTATGATAGGCCTACTTCTGTGTCAGTGTGTACGACGAATGAGAGAAAAGAGATCTTCAAAGGGGCGATGCAACATTCCTCCGAGTTGGCGAAATCTGATTGCGCTTTTGATGGTTTCGAGTTGTCTTTAAATGTAGACGGTCCTGCGATAGGCGACTCAGAAACAGTGGAGGGTGAAAAACAGATGGACAATGTGCAGCGTCCGAATACCTTGATTGGACAGAGTATCTCTGAGTCGCAAGAAGATCGCATTGGATTTCAGCCGAACGTCGACGATGTGCTGGAGATTTCATCTCACACCACGTTTGACGATCAAGATATATTTCCAGACGACGGTTTGTTGGTTGTTCCAACGACACCTGGTGATGAAGAATTAAATAAATACGAAGCAGACGAAGACATAAAGTCACCGGCGCAGATTGAACTGGATCGCAGTCTGTCTGAAGATAATAACACAACGGCTATAACGAATTCCAGCACCGAAACTGTAGATCCTGGGGAAGAAATTGCAACAGCTTCGAGCACATTCGAATTGAAGAATCAGAGCGCTTTGAATGTGTTAAGTGCTGAAATGAAGAATGACGAAGATTCGTTGAAATATGCGTCGGTTGTTGAGAAGTGTTCGTCAGGGCATAGTGGAACGGAACATCTGGGAAAGTGTTCGGGAGCGGAAGCTATGTCTGAGGAGATGGCTTCAGCGAAAATCTCCGATTTGGCACACTCAACACCTGGCACCACCACGGTTACAAGTGTGAAGGACTCTGATGGTTTTTCCACAGACGACTCACCAGCTGCAAGCCATGAAGTTGAATCAATTGGCTCTGTATCGTCTGTCGCTCCGAATTCTCAGGACCATCTCTCTCTATCCTTAAAGACAGAAACAGCCGTTGAGTTCCTCCCAACAGTTAGTGAAGAAAGCAAACTCCTGCCTCAGGATGCAATGAATTCTGCCGATAGCTCACCTGTTGGAGGATCGATGATGTCGGAAAGCAGTTCGTCGATTAAGGACGCAAAAGATTCTGAAGCACAAACAAATGCGGATAGTTTACTACTCTGTAGTTCAGAGCCATTTTCCGAAAGTTCGCTATTTCAAGATTCAGAACAATTTCAAGAATTTCAGGAAGCAAAGCTTTTTACGGACACCTCACTGCTTCAAGAATTAGAACACTTAGGAAAGTTTTCACTGTTTGACAGATCAAAACTCTACGACGTGGCAGACACTGGAAAGGAGGAAATGGGAAGCGACATGAATAGTCAGCTCCAATTATTGACTTCCACCAAAGTAGATCCAGAACATGATAGCAAAACCTCCATTAGCACTTCACTGTCTTCGGAAGAAACATCTCAAGAACAGCCTGGCTATATCTACGTCTTCTCAGACGGCTGCAACTCGTCAAAGGTTCAACGGTTTAAGGTCGGATCCGTGAGCTGTCCTTATGAAGAACTTCAAAGAGCCAAGATGTTCAACGTCGATATCAAACTTGTCTCGGCCACTGCTCATCCCAACCCAGAGAGAGCCTTTCAGCAAATCAAAAGCAGACTGGAACAGTGGAAGATGGAAGGAAAGGAAGACTGGTTCCTCTGTCCATCAACTGTTGTCCTTCAAACGATCACTGAAGTGGTTAATACGCATTTGTGATCTGTGAGGCTCTGTTCCTTAAACGCATTGATTTCACCGTTAGCAAGAATACAGCGTGACATTTTAGGTGGAACCACTGGCTCGTAATCGTAATCGTACACTCTAAACTTCTAAAGTGCCAGTCGAAAGCCAAGCGCAGGGCACCAGCTTATTTACGAGCTCATACCATATCCCACTGAATATATGTTTTGCCCAGATATTTGCTTCTTGTTCAGTCTCTCCCTCACTCTTGCTAACCACAATATATCGCACCCGAATGTGTTCGTCTACTTAACTTAAACAGTGACTGATAATTAGTGAAATTTATTCGTGGTAGTTCAGTGGACGTTGTATTGTCTCCTGTGTTTGTGTCGTGATCTGTTTTAACTAATCCATGCATATGTGAAAATTAATATAATATGTGTTATTTATGTCACGTTGCGTCTTCTACATTACGCTCGCACTGAAACTTACAAATAATTTATCAGGGTGCAATTTGTAAGAAGAACGTGGAGTCTTTTTCCTCGTTGGATATAAGATCTCCAACTGGAAAAGGAACGACCATCCCAATGTTCCAGCAGTTATGAATGCAATTCCATTACAGATTCCTTCGTACCTCACAGCAAGATCCAGTACGCCTTTAAGATACTTATAGAGTAATTATTTAAATGTCTTTCTAAGATACTAATTTAAATGTGTTTTAAGATGTGTATAGATGCTTACAAACTAATAGCTAATAATTTCAATCGCTTCAGTGTCTAATGCACAGTGTACGAACTAAGAGCGAATCGAAACAATTCCCAATCACATCAAATATCCAGAATATTAGTTCTCTAAGACTGATGAGTTATTTTATATCCGATTACAGTTGACGAAATCACAAGTACCAGTCATTATCGCCTTAACTATAGCACCAAAGGATTTCGAAGTAATTGAGACAAGGGACAAAAATCAATCCAAACGGTGGTTCTAGCCGTGTTCGGAGACTTCTTCCGGCGCTGTAGCTTTCTGCAAAGGCAGAGGCTTTTATGAGAAGAGCAGGATGGATACTACAGACCCGGATGGAGTTCGTTGTCAATCGTTAGGGAGTCGTGGCTCGATGATGATTCCCCGTGATCAGTGATGGACATTGGTCGCAACGGAAGATATCTTGAGGTATCTCCGTCTTCATTGAGATGACCTTGAAACAACGACCATAAAGTTAAAGAGCTTATGTTGTTCGTTTATTTGTAGTTAGTTAATTTGTAGTTATTTGTACATGTAAGATAGCATGGCACAAAATAACAGTTTATTGCGTTTATAGCTATGCTCACAGCAGCAGTGCAACAGGAACCTGGCAGGAAAAAGCAGAGCCTTATGCAATACATGGCCCCTATTTCTTGAGACAGCAACTCATTACAAACTATACCACGTTATACATAATATACATGTATCACGCTGATCCTAGACTCTGAAACGATCTTCTAGATCTTCTGCCTCCTGAATTCCATACAATACTGAATTCTCCCACCAATATCGGCATTCACCAAGAGCATTTTCATCAGGCTCCTCGTCTATCATCTCTCACGCATTCCTCTCTAAATTAAAAGTCTCACCTCTTCAAGAATTTCTGCCCTCATCCATCCACTCCACCGTCTTCCAATCACCTTCACGCTCTCGTACAGCTATTCGTGCTTTCTTTTTCATTTCACAGTAATTGCGTTAAGTCTTCGGCTCAATATAAGAACTCCGCTGCTAAGAACTGTCATGTTGGCCTACACATTTTCAGCCACTTCTGAAGGCTCTACTATGGCTCTACATAGATGTTCTGATGCATGCATACATATAGTCCCAGGAACCACCGCCATCCGCCGCCGCCGCTAAGCCCTCAAGTCGAAACCAGTTGTTAAGCTACCGACTGCTGCTCACTTTGTTCACTTACTGCTTTACTAAAATTGACGCAGACGTAAGCACCAGGACAACAGTACTCTAGGCTTATAAGGTTCGAGTCGAAGTGCAACAGACTAACAGTACCTAACAATCAGTCGATATAAGATTAGCAGTTATTTACTTCAAACCTGCCTGAGTGGCTTCTGTTAAGTCGCATGACGTCACGCAATCGTTTAAATCGAAAATGGACTATAGACTACTCACATAAATCTTGTACTTTAGTAAACTAGTTAAGTTTTGTTCGTGTATTTTAGTTAATTAGTTAAGTTTTCTTCTTTTGAGTTTTGACACTTCTGTTATCTCTGTGTATTCGAACATAGGCCCACAGTAATATCCCGATCACCTTCTTATGATGGTTTAATTCAAAGATTTTTCTAGGGTGATCCTTGCTAGTGGGGCTTAGGCCCTTTTAGGACGCTCCCCTTTTTTCTAATATCTTAGTTGTAGTCTATAGCATCTGTCAAAACCGTTTTTGTTTCATTGGTTCAATAAACAATTATGGCTATGGTTAAATCTGAGTACAACCTGCTTCCCAAGAGTCATCTTCCAGCGCATGTGTTTCTTCCTGGCTCGCTTGCATCAGCATCTCAGATCGATTATTTTGTCGACGTCGTCTTAAAAGCAAGAAAGCACCGAGGCAGATGACACCAGCTACCACAAGAATCACCGTCAATGAAACGCCGACTGCGCGTCCGCGCTTTCCACTTAAGTTCATCTGAGAGTTAACGACCAGGTCACCTGAAAGAAACAAAAATAAGGTGATTTTAAGTCGAGGTCATATACGACGTCACATAACGACAGGTAACTTCAGATAAAATGGCAAATTTGAAGTGATCGTTGATGAAGTGATATGCGGTCAGCTGTTATGCCTAAAAGAATGCGAGTTATCTTAGGGAAGTTAGAAAAGGGAAGTACCTTTGTGTGTAGTGGAACAATCGCAGGTGGTTCCGTCTGCGCCTATGTTGCAACCGACTTCGCACTCAACACTGTGAGTGACTAGAATCTCCGTTGGGGATGAAATTGCAGGGGTTTGGTTGGTACCTTCAAGTAGATAAAATTTCAGATTCACTTGATTAGCTTTGAACAGGTTAGGCAGCAAAACGACTGGAAAACTCCATGCGAACGCAACAGCACATTACCAAAAGCAGATTTCTACTCCAACACATAGTAGGTCTACCTGAGTGTGTAGTAGAACAGTCGCAGGTGGTTCCGTCTGCACTTAACTTGCAACCGACTTCGCACTTTGCATTTCGCGTGTCAGGAATTTCGGTTGAGATTGAAATTGCAGGTGTTTGGCTGGTATCTTTAAATGAATAAAATTTCATACTGAGTTAATTAGGCTTGAGAGCAATTATTAGGCTACTAATAACTCATAGTTATTATTATTACACTGACATCTATATTTTCACACTTACACCTATGTGGTGTATTACATATCATACGAACGTATATGAAATTATATATACATTTGGAATGATATTGTGTCGTTATGGTATATCCTGCAATGTCGTTTTATGATTGACATGTTTCCACAGGCGTGTCACTTGATAATACTGGAAGTTAAGAAAACAACTGAGCGGATCACAACACTTTGTATAATACCTTTTAGACCCATTCAAAGGCGACGCACATTTAGCAATTGAAGTGATGTGAACAGACCCAGGTTGAAACTGCGTAATATGTAGGCTATATCGACGCACACCGTCGATTTCTATGATTATTGAACCATGAAGAATACTGACCCGGAAGACATTCACAGTATGTTGCGTCTGGACTAAGTCTGCATCCTGTTGCGCAGCTGGTTTCTGCTGTAACTGGCGCAGTAGGTGAGACTGATGTCGTCGATGGCAATTCAGTTGTAAGTACTTTGTTATCTGTTAACACAATTATTGTAGACTTATGATTCTCGTTAGGTGCCTAGTCGTCTGTTCTGCTAGGGCTGCGAGAACACTCGGAATATACTCGGAGTTTCGATGCGGAGCAGGTAAAAAGAGTGAAGTCGTAGAACTAGCAAGGTATATTTACTGAGTATAAAAGACACGGTCGCTAACTTAGCAAGGACTGGGGGATACGAAGCATGTCCTAGCTATTTGTCACTGTGAAACGCAATTTCTACTGTAGTAATGATTTCTGTCGTTCTGTCCAAGAGGAGGACTTTAGAGATTGTTGGTCTAAACAGGAAGAGACCAAACCGCTCGCATAATGCATTGGGTCTTTATTTGCTCTTTTCATACCACACGACCTTAGAACCAAGCCTTAAGGTAAAATTGTTTAGATGGATCAAAACACTTAAATATAGTTCTTTTCGATGCGTTTCGAGAGAAGTGTAAATAACGCAGCTCATAAAAACGTACAGCATACACTGGAGTTTTCAATCTCGTAGCATCAAATAATGAAACTATTATGCGAGTGACCATTTAGTTGGCACAAGGTCAATGAACTCCCTTTGGTCCTGATAAAATATCCAGATTTCAGATTCGGATTTCAGAATCTGATTGTTGTTTAAGATTTCTCATAACTGACTAAGACTCAAGTTAATTCGGAATAGTAGCCTATTACCGTAGCTGGTGATCGTGTACTCGATGCGAAATGTTTCCTCAATAGCTGCGGACTCTCTGTCATAGGCTACTGAGACTGCTGTACAGTTGATATAGGTAGGCATAGGCCTATCCTCTGTGAAGGAGTTGTAATAACTGCAGAAGCTAAGATGATTTGTAGCCTGACTATTGATACAGGTTACCTGAACAGGCAACATGCACATTGCAAAGTAAGCAGTAACAGTTACATATATAATTATAGCGCTACGCTTAAATAGAAAGACTTAAATTAAATGAAGCTGGATACGGAGAATTCGCCCCCGGAAGATTCGCCCCCGGAAGATTCGGTCCCCACATTTCGCCCCCGGGAAGTTTGGCCCCCGGTAGATTCGCCCCCGTAACTATAGGAATGAAGCATCACATATTAATTGAATTGTATTGGAAGTTTAGTCTGCAGTTTATTTTCAGCAATTCAACTTCCGTTTACACAAAGAATTATTTTCATCAATCCAACTTCCATTTACGCAAAGAATTATTTTATCAATCCAACTTCCATTTACGCTAAGAATTATTTTATCAATCCAACTTCCATTTACGCAAAGAATTTGTTTCTTATCTGGCTGTGTAAATTGAAGTTAAATCGATGACTATAATTCTTTGCGTAAATAGAAGTTAGATTGATGAAAATAAACTACACATTAAACGTCCAATACAATTCAATAAAATAATATGTGATGCTTCATTCCTATCGTTCCGGGGGCGAATCTTCCGGAGGCGAATTGTCCGCAAACCAACGAAGCACAGCTTGAAGTAAGGTTTATCATTTCGTTACGTCTTACGCCTTTTAGAGATAGTAAAATGTGATTATTTCTAATCAATACGCACATACCTGCTTTTATCTAGTTAGCATTTTGAAGTATCATATGACAGGTCATTGATTTTTTGTAGGCTACTCATATGCAGGGTCAATCTCCACGGCCCCGTTGCGTGTTGATCAATTCTTTTTATATTACCGCGATTAATGCGTTAATTAATTAACCCGATTAAATTTTTTAACGCAGTTAACGCGATTGTCACTGCGCCCAATTATTTATAGAAATGCGCTAAAACAATTCTTGATAAAACCGCTCAGTTTAAACTTTAAACTTAAAAGTAAACACTAGGCCTAATTAAAAGTAAAAATAAGTAGTAAAAGCATTGTGTGCTTTTTTGTTTATTGATTGCAATCATTTATATAGCGCATATTCAACGTAATCACTCCGAGTCGGTACTCGGTACAGTAGTTGTACTTGTTATCTATTGTGACATGCGTTAAAAATTAATCGCGGCGTTAAAAATTTTAATCGTGCGATTAATTTCGATTAAAATTTTTAATCGTTGCCCACCCCTAATTCTTTTAACTAGTACTGCCCTTGCAGAAATGTCTCGAAGCAAATGCCACCGCAATGGCATTTTTAAGCTAGTCCAGTAAGAGCTCACCGTCAAATAGCCAATTTGGCACTTCGGTCCCACTGAAGGTTTACGACCGATCGACCAAATCTTGTACGATATTGAACTGGGTTTCGTGGCGTTAATGATATAGATGCAGTCGAAGTTGTCGCCATGTTCTGTGTAATTCCGCGTGAAGCTAATCACACCGGATGGAGAACGATAAACGGAAACGCCGCAAAGAGAATCTAAAACAAGTGGCAGAAATGAGTGTATAGTTTCTATCCTTTATGTGGCGCCACACTTTGGTGTCCTGTTCCAATCTTCATTCAGTGTAAATGTATGTATGTATGAACGTATGTATGTATATATTTATGTATGTTTGAAAGTATGTATGTCTCTATGCATGTGTTTAAATATGTATGCATGTATGTATGTATGTATGTATGTATGTATGTATGTATGTATGTATGTATGTATGTATGTATGTATGTATGTATGTATGTATGTATGTATGTATGTATGTATGTATGTTTGTTTGTTTGTTTGTTTGTTGTATGCATGTATGTATGTATGTATGTATGTATGTATGTATGTATGTATGTATGTATGTATATATGTAAACTATGTATGTATATATGTATGTATGTACATGTATGTATGTATCCATGTATGTATGTTTGTATGTATGAGAGCTCTTGTATAGCGCCCTTTAAGTATCTCAGAAGGATTATCTGGCGCGGCTATCTTGGAATCACCGAACAATTATGTCCTGGACTGTTGCAAGTGTTCGTATGTCTGATGGCAGATTGTTCCATAGAGTCAAAGGCGCGCCGTACTCGCACTGACGTGCGAGATCGGGGGACCATGAACAGTTTAGTGCCGAGCCAACGATCGTAGCCCGGCCCATGAGAAGCAGTTTAAACTGTGTCATCTTCTCAACGGGGAACCAGCGCAAGGTATAATCGTAATCTCCAAACTTCTAAAGCGCCACTCGAAAGCCAAGCGCAGGGCACCAGCTTATTCACGAGCGCTGGTGTCGCGCATGTTAGCTGATATGTGCGAGAATCAGGCTAGGTTAGCCACGACCAGGGCAGCGCTATTTATGACGCACGTCCGAGCAACCAAATCCTATTCGATTGAAGGTCGCTTACGAAGGACTGCAGTCTTACATGCACTAAAATTCAAGTATGAACATGACACCTTAAAGTTTAAGAATAGCAGAGTCATTACAAAACAACCGATGCGTAGGCCTAAAGCTAAAACGGTATAAAGGAAACCACAGCATACTTACATCGGGGTCATAAAATTCGTAGAGAATCTATCTACATAAAAATTATAAACAATTTCAAGCTATTATGTCAACACAGTGCGGCGAGTAAAGCTCTGTCTGTCTGTGTGTCGGTCTTTCTGTCTGGTTTACTTCAGTCTGTCTGTGTATCTGTCTGTCTTGATGTCCGTCTCTCTCTATCTGTGTGCCTGCCTATATCACCCTCTATTATATTTCCGATATATCTTTGACTCCGATTGACAAGTAGTTATCTAGAAATACATTTAGTGACTGGTCAATTTACCTGTGTCTATAACTGTATAACGGACTTTGAAACCTCCTCTGGTTACGGATGAATCACTTCGGAAGTTCAGCAACACAACTTCGCAATTGGGAAATGAATATCTCAGCGTCGTTATATATCCACAGCGTCTTAAGCCCGAAGAACTATCCGAGGTATTAGATAAACAGCTGGCCTATAAGCAAAGATTTATAAAAGTCGCTTATTTAATCGTTTTTATGTATTTCTTACAGTCAACTATACTGATTTCTTGAATGAATGAATAAAAATCAATGATAAAACGAACAAACTGATTGAATTTCTGATTGCGATCATTTATCAATGATTGAGTGATTGAATCCTGGATTGATTGAATAATGGATTGCATGTTGGAGCAATTGAATGATTTAATGATTGAACGACTGCCCAATCGGTTGATAGATTGATGGATTCGTGGCTTTAAGCTTCAATCATTTGTGCAAAAACACCATAATATGTCTTAACCTGTAACCTGTTCTACACGGTGATTCAATAAAAAGTAAGCCAAACTTTGCATTTCATATAAGTACTTCTAACATGAAAACAGTATTTTTTTTTTGTGAAGAAACTCTCAGTAGTATGGTTTAATCATTTAATTAAAGAAGATGTTCAAAACTCCTTCTGCTTGCACGTAATATATGTGGCGCCATTGGGCAACGTTTTCTTCAGTGCGCGATGACCTTCGTCTGCCACTACCAATGACGCGGTCGACTGACCCTGTTCCGCTAATTTTTCGAAGCAATTTATCTAATCCGCTTCTGGTCCAGTGTTTTTCTAGAGACTCTTGTAGAAATTGACGGCTGCTGTAATTCTTGGATTCCCTCAAACCTTTTATCATGTGTAAATCTTCCTTACTAAAACTTATTTTTTTCGGAAATTGCTAGTTTCTTGTTTATGTTTTTAATTGTATTATCGTCTGCTTTTTTGAGTAGGAAATAAAAACCAGAAGTCATTAAAATGAAAAGTAAGTGTGTGCATGTTTTTATTATTAAAATATTATTAATAAAATATAGTTCAAGCTTTAATATTTGTTTATAAAGTTTGGCTTACTTTTTATTGAATCACCGTGTATATACATTGCGTTGATGCCTGTATACAACTATACATGCATAGCTTTAAACGACTTACGGTAACCCAGTCATGATCGCATTTTTCAGTATAATCTCTGGATATTCCATCGAGGCTGAAGAAGAGAAAGGAGAGTGAAATCGTATCCCTCTTTCCGCCAATGATGGAATACAGGCAGTTTAGATTGTGCGGATAGGAAAGAGGGAACAGCGGTGAGGTGATGAATCCATTTGGACCAGTGAAAAAAGTATTACCACATTCCGGATCTGACAGCAAGAATAGACATCGACTGAACAATAATACTGACTGTTTAAAGACACTGAAACGGTGCTTCATATGTAACCTACATTGATGTATGTATGTATTTTCGTTTATTCAATCAAAGATTGTTGTCAGAACGCAACAAGTGACAATAATTGTTCTGGGTGTAGCAGTTATGAAACAGATTTTACCTAGTTACTTCAGCTGTCTGTTATAACTAATAAATGTTTTTGTACATCATACGAGACAAAAAGTTCTTATTGTCTTTGGCTGGAAGGGCGAATGGATGGGGCCTAGAGCGTATAGGCTGTATCTGCTCTCCTGCCTCATCGAGCATAGCCGTCGGAGGACATGTTTCGGGTAACTGGTAATTGCCCGGAACAGCACGTCGTCTGCTTCGCTGATTTAATGCATACTACAAAAAGTAATAATTATTTCATTTATAACTTCTATCGCGCTGGTATCCTATGCATAAGGCATCAACCGATGGCTCACTAACACCAAGCAGATCAATATGAGAAGATCAGTTCGTAACACTTTGACACGGTTTAAAGACACCGCTTGGGGAGAGGTTTAGGATAATGGTAACACTCTGGCGCTTAGATTCAACGGACCCGGGATCGCTTTTCGGTACCATCCCTAAGGTCGACTCAGCCTTTTCATTCGCTAGGTGGCGTTGAAAAAAATGAGCGGTAGGACTAGATGGGCGCCTTACATGGCTGCCGAACAGTAAAATTCGACTCCAGGAACAACTTGTGATCATCCGTTCATACTATAATTTGTAATCATCCTGCGTACTTGTCAGTTTGAAACATTAAACGAATTATTATTATTATTATCATTCAACACAAACGCTTAATAGATGTAATTAAGAGGAAATTTTTATACGATGATAATGGGGCTCTGATGAACACTGCTGCCTACCGTAATCTCCCATCCTGTAGTGTATGGAAAATCCCGTATCGTTGGAAATATAGTCACTGGAGTAATTCAGCACGACGCTGCGACAAGCGGGGAATCTTACAGCGATTGAACTAATTTCTCCGCATAGTTTTCTGTCTGCAAAGCGATGAGCCAACGATGTTTCGTTGACCAAGCAGGATATCTGTTCAAGTGATTATCAATTAGTTTTGATAACGTAATTAATTAGGTATGCTTATGTGTTTATTTATAGAGTTGAACAGCGCTCCTGAAGAAGCTGATGCTGTGCGCTTAACCTTAAAGTAGCACATCAGAAAGTTGTAGTTTACGAATAGGCTTCTGCATACTCATTCATTGCGAAGATATATATAGGTCTCCTTCAAGGCTACTACTACTCAGGAGCGCTCCCAACCACAGCACGGCTGAAAAGGACACTTCTGAGGTGAGCATGAAAAGAGTCAGAGTGGACCATGGGGAGCAAGAGCAGCGCCAATAGGACCCAGTTCCAGAGAGAGGGGGCCAACCACTGAGATGGTGCGATTCTGCTTAATAGATGGGACGACGAGTACGCCCCGCTCAGTATAGCGGAGAGAGCGACAACCCGGTGCACTCAATTTAGGGCAACAGAGGTCGCGAAGATAGACCGGGGCGAGGCCCAGCACGGACCACTACAGCAAAGCAATTATCAGGTACGAGATCCGGTGTTGGAGGGGGAGCCAGTGCAGCACATCCAACATATAGCCGGAGACGTGGCCAAATCTGAGAGTGCTTCCGCAATGGCGTGCGGCAGAACGCAGGACCCTATCGAGGCACCCTAGCCGCCCAGCTGGGAGGCCAACATAGAGTGAGCAGCAGTAATCCAGTCGGACTGTGATGAAATGGTGAACGAGTGCGGCGGAGGCGTCTGGAGTAAGCGAGCGAGCAACAGAGCGGAGCTGGGGCAACTTGTAGTATGAATCACGGCAGAGCACTTCAGCACTTACAGAGTACTTACAAAAGCACTTACCCTAGATGACTCATTGGTCGAGTTTCCCACAAAGGCCAGGCAATGGAATGTATATTATGTAACACAATCAGCATCTACTTCTTGGGTGCTTAACATATTCAATATGCAAGTGATCAAATTATCTGTACGTCTGACTTATTTCTTCACGCTTTGATAGCTATCGCGCTTTTGATAGCTATCAAACTCGATCCTTTGCCTTTACATTGGGCCCTCTTTATGGAATGCCCTTCCCTTCACTTTGCGTGAGACTTTCCTTTGTGGATCATTGTCTTCATCTCTCTCTCTCTCTCTCTCTCCTTAAAACCTTTTTCTTCTCTCTGGGCGCTATATGAATTACTAATTGCATTACATTACATTACATTATCGACTTGATAGATGACTAAGTGGATTAAATACAACGATATTCAATGAAGATCGCAAGTGCAAATGAAATACGTTTGACTATACTTACTGTTAACCAGTCGCTATCACATGATTCATCCTGGATACTGATATATGCAAAGCTTAGACGGTCTATGACGAGGACAACAGAATTGACATGACCGTTATCGATGGTATAGAGGCAGCTGACACTGGTCGGAAAATTCCCAGGTTTCCGTCGAGAGGAGATGGTTCCAGATGGAGCAGAGAAAGACGTATTTCCGCATATATCACCTGGCAGAATAACAAGGTTTTTAGGTAATCTCCAACTATCTATTGTTGTCGTCTTTGTTAAGACTTCTCCCAGCATAACAATCAATTCGAAGAACATCAATAAAAGTTACGACTGCACCCACCATTGCAACCACTGCAACCACCACTGCCACAACTGCGACCAACACTGCCACCACTGCAACCACCACTGCAACCACTGCAACCACCATTGCCACCACTACAACCACCATTGCCACCACTGCAACCAACGCAACTACATCATCTCCGACGCCATAACCTCAACTACCAGCACCATAGTAAACCCCACGATAACAACCAGCTTTACAACCATCACCACCACAACCACAGCACTAACCACAGCAACAACACCACCAATCAAGGTAAGAGTGCTCGACTTGTACCGGCTCCACCTCCTCGATATAGTTCCAGCCTCCTCAATGTAGCTCCTGTGTAGCAGTGTGATTCTCCTTACAGATTTGATTTTAGTTATAGTTACAGTTATAGCTAATGGTTTTTTAATTGTAGTTATAGTTATAGTTATAGTTAATAATTTTTTATTTTAGTTAATTTTAGTTACTAGGCTACTTAGTTACACTAATTAAGGCTATAAATAAAATTGTGCGTATTAATACGCTGTTTCTCAATTTGCTCAGAGCCTTGAAAGTATTTTTCAGCTTCATGAATACACGAGTTTCAAAGTAATTGAGAAATTTCATAACAAAAATATCGCATTTTTTCGTTCTCATTTATGTCGAATCATCCATATTTCACTTCCTATTTTTATTTTTTGTATTAACGAAATTAAAGATGAATTTTTGTTATTGTTATTTTCGTTATAGTTTATAGTTATAGTTAATGATATTTTTAGTTATAGTTATAGTTATCGTTTACGAAATCATTTTATTTTCGTTAACGAACATTTTCGTTATCGTTATCGTTAACGAGAATCACACTGCTGTGTAGTGATCTTGAACAAATCCTTCACTTACAATTATTACTGAGTGCCATCGATTGATGCCTGGCCATTAGATAGTGGTTGCATTAAATTAATAATAATAATTATAATAATAATAATATCTGACACCTGAGGGATTATAGATACCTCGGATAAAAATATCTGACACCTGAGGGATTATAGATAGGCTTCCTCGGGTAAAAAAATAATAATATTATAATTTTATTATTATAATTTTTTATTATTATTATTAATATTAATATTAATAACAATAAAAATTATAATCATAATAATAATGAGTAGCAGCATAAGGACTGTGTTTATAAAACCGCATGATAACTTTTCGATTCCACTGCGGCTATCGCACTAATTGGTCATCTAATCTCATCGGACCTAATGACTTCAATTATAGAGCCGCTGTCATATTGTGGTGCAGGAATGTACACCATCTAGGAATGTTTACTCATTTAATGCTACTTAACGTTCACCAGTGGATTGGGGGATCTGCGGTTCAAAAGACAATGTGCAAACGAAAGATAGGTATGCACACAGACCTCTATAAATTGTATCTCTTATTAATGCTATTTGAGAACGTGGTAATATAAGCGACTGTAATCAGTATTGTGTTGTTCGGGAAAATGTTTCTATTACTTTAGCTCAAATTTCCTTTCAGAATCTATAATAATATTATAGTCCGAATTGATTACTTGTCAATCATTTCAAATTACCAAAATTTAATGCTTTCTTACCGTAGTTTTCGTCCGTAGAATTTGAATTATCTGTAAACAAAAACAGATCGCGGTTTGTAAAGTCAGTGACCGTTAAATAGATGACATGTCTGTATTTTCCCACAGTCTGTTTTCACGTTATAACTGAATGTTTCTCAAATAAATAAATTTATGGCATAGCCTACGCTACAAGTCTCAAACCCATTAAGCTTATATCAGAAATTCCAGGGCAATCACAGTCAGTGTTGATTTTGGTAAAGGAGACGCTGATAATTGACCCACCGCAAATCTGAAAGCTTTGCTCTGAATGACTTTTCATATTTTGTTTCTCCTGACAATTTTCGAAATGGTGGGTTTACTAATGGCTTCACTAGGCCTACAGACGCCCAAACTAGAACTTTTTAGAGTTTTTCTAACAGAAACACCATAAAACCGAAACGACTTGTCTAGTTGTCGTGCATATTAAGCCAATTTCTTGAGTTGCCTGTCTCCTCTGACTCTCTGAGTGTGGCTGTTCAAATATAATGAACGATAACCTATATTTTCCGAACGAAAATGGTATAAACTTAACACCAATTTTTATAAGTTTATTTATACGGCTTCATGTTTGAAGTTTAAATAAAAACTTAAATTTAGTGCAAATGGTCGCCTACAAAGTTTACATAAAATATTCCGTGTGAGAATTCTAAAAATGTTCAATCGTGAAGATTTTTCTGCAAAAAATGACTAATTTCTAATCGTTTGATATAAAACAGTGTCTCTTAAAGTCAGTTGAAAGGCTTCTGTTGACTATCGTTTGTTATGAAGCTTCGATATTTTATAATATATATTATTATTGCATGGAATATATATATATATATATATATATAGCTATATTGTTATAATATTACTGCATGGAATATTACATGAAAATTACCAACTAACCGAACACAGCGTATACCAGCATAAATCCTACTGCGTTGATGGACGAGTCTGAAAAGAATTCTAGCACCAGAGATGGACAGTCGACAATTCTCAATGAAGAAACCCAAAGCATAGAGCCACAGTATTTCTTTTTATTGTCCGGATTTGATTTCGTTATTTCGTTACAACTTATCTATATATATCACATGAACAGATGACAACCAAATTTGTACGCAACCGATTTATACATCTCAAGAACTGTTGCGCTATATAAGTTTATAGTGTGGCTACCCTGAAAACTGCCCACATCTCGGGACCTACCACAATGGCTTTTAATGTTACATTCACTTTCCTTGTGCATGAGGTTGACTCCCAGCAATTTTCGCTCCTCTACCCATGAATTTGGAATTAGCTGTTCACGCAGATCCTATGATTTTAATCCTATTCGAGCGTTTCAAACAGAACAACATTTACAAAATTGCCTCTGTGTTTGCGTAATACAAGCAACTGCAGAAATTAATCTGGGTGTTTGTCACAGAATTGCTAGCATTGTTGTGCTTTGCAATGGCTGTGCCGACAGCACAACAGTGTTACGAAGTTTAGCTTGTGCAGAAATGAAAAACGATTAATTGTTTACCACTGACCATTAGCCAATCTTTGCAGTAGCCCGCTGAATTTTTCTCTTCCAACTCGAAGTGTTTAAATTTGAGTAGAACAGAACTGTTCCGACCGACATCGATGGAATATGTGCAGCTCATGTTGTGTGGATACGGAAAAGGGTAATTCGGGGATGTAACGACGCCGTTCGGCCCAGAGAACAAAGTGTCGCCACAGTCTGACTGGTCTGAGCAGTTATCAACACATAATGCAGAAGAATCCATCATGTCTCAGGTAATGATAGAGTGGCTATACATTTCAAGATTTAGGCGATGAAACGCTGAATTACTAGTTCTAAAGATATCAAATATGATCAACAATAATTACCAAATCTAAGTTAAATCTGTTTTGCTCCGCTTTTTTGTAATTGTAACCGAAAATTTATATAGAGCCGCTCAGAAATCAGCAGCGCTCTCGACCTGCGTCAGTGCCTGCGTCAGCGAACAGGAAAGTCATAAGGCGTCTCCGGAACTGAGAAGGTGAGATGGCTAGTCACTCAAGGCGAAGAGACTGTGGAAGAGAGTTCGAAGCTGATGGGCCAACACGTCGTCGAGCAAAGCACCTAGAGTGGGCCGTAGACGAGCGCAAGCGAGGGACAACCGCATTATGGCCACGGGTCGAAGATCGCAAAGAGGCCCTCGCAGGTAAGGAGTTAATTAGTTAGTTAATACAATCTAGACCAGACGCGAAGCGAGTTAACTTTAGGAGTTGACGATATATTTTCCATAAGTTTTTCAAGTTTCCAAGATTCAGATTTTCTCAGAAAGCGACTGAACAGCAAGGAAGTTAAAATTCACAACTGGGAGTGTTAGGCTAATTATTACAGTTTGTAGCGTAAAAATAGAGGGTGTTCTGTATGTGCTTCACTGTGTGTGCGCTTAACTCAATCATTGTACAATAGGGTGGAGTGAAAAAAGCGAAAATTAGAATTTCAAAAAGTAATAGCAACCAAAAGTTGCCTTATGGTATGGGGTCAAAAAATGTCAAAAAGTTTTTAAAAATATTAATGTCTTCCGCCCCCACCAGAGGGCCAAAGTTACGAAAAATGGCATTTTTTCGAGAAAATTGCAGGTTTTCTTGTAAAATATTTTAATTGAAAACAACTAATTAAATGTCATTCAATATACCGTTAGATAGAGCGCTTAATACTGAATAAAACGATGTATTAATTTTCAGAATATGCCCATATTTGTAGAAGTTATTAACTTTTTACCAATTCCTCTGGTTCGCGACATGTCACTAAGTCTGAAAACGGTTAAACACTAATAACTTTTTTATCCGTCGAGATATATCAACCCATAGTATGTCATTCGATTCAGCTCTGAATCACCTTTCTAATGGTACATTGTGATGCGGGATTGTTTAACAGTACACATTTGTTTTTATTGTTTTAACTGTTTTTTGGCAATTTTTCATGGATTCTGTTGTCATTTCTGCTGAATGCGCATTTTGTCCGATGAATTGAGCGCAAAGAACATTCCATTTTGATCGTGAATAATTGCGAAATGTTGAAGCATAAAAGCTGCAATGCCCACTCGTTCTAAAACATTGTTTTCAAAGTTCGGACACAGACAGGAACTACAGCAGACTGTACTACCCCCATATGAGAAATGTGTCTCTGTTGAACTGGTCCACTACCTTGATCTTCACTCTCTAATGCCTCCTCTTCAGTCTGGATTTAGGAAATTCCACTCGACAGAATCTCTTATGGTGAGTCTTCTAGCAGATATACTTTCTGATGTGGACCGTAGTCATAGCATTCTACTCTCCCTTTATGACATCAGTGCCGCTTTTGACACTGCTGATCACACCATCATCCTCTTAGACCTGGTGTCTAGGTCGTTTGGGATTGTTGACTCTGCTCTTCTTTGGTTCCATTTATTCCTTACCTTCATGGCCCTGCCGTCACAGCCGCTGCTATGGTTGAATGTATTCTAGAGGCCTCAGCTGCACTTGATCGATGGTTATCTGCTAATCGTCTTAGTCTAAACCAAGACAAGACCCAGTACATTTGGCTAGGTAGCCGTGCCATGCTTGCCAAGATTGACTGAAGTACAATAGGCCTTGATAGTGACAGAGAGAGGACAGGATCGAGAATTACTCCAAGATAACGGGTCATTAGCATATTGGTGGAAGAGACATCGAGTGGACCAAGAATCCCGGCTAGATTCGAGGTATACAAGATAAACAGAAGGGAGCAATGACAGAGTCCTGAGGTAAGCCATAAGATAAGTGGACGCAGGGAGAGCGGGTAGGACCGAAAACTCCAGAAATTGCGCGATCCTTGAGGAATGAATGGAACCAAAGAAGAGCATAGTCAACAGTCCCAGACGACCTAGACACCAGGTCTAAGAGGATTATGGTGTGATCGACAGTGTCAAAAGCGGCACTGATGTCATAAAAGGAGAGTAGCATGCTATGGCTACGGTCCACATCAGGAAGTATATCTGCTAGAAGACTCACCATAAGAGATTCTGTCGAGTGGAATTTCCTAAATCCAGACTGAAGAGGAGGCATTAGAGAGTGAAGATCATGGTAGTGGACCAGAGACACATTTCTCATATGGGGTATAGGACAGTATGCCGTAGTTCCTGTATGTGTCCGAACTTTGAAAACAATGTTTTAGAACGAGTAGCCATTGTAGCATTTATGCTTCAACATTTCGCAATTATTTACGATCAAAATGGAACGTTCTTAGCGCTCAATTCATCGGACAATGTGTGCATTCAGCTGAAATGACAACAGAATCAATGAAAAATTGCCAAAAAACTGTTAAAACAATAAAAACAAATGTGTACTGTTAAACAATCCCGCATCACAATGTACCATTAGAAAGGTGATTCAGAGCTGAATCGAATGACATACTATGGGTTGAAATATCTCGAGGGATAAAAAAGTTATTAGTGTTTAACCGTTTTCAGACTTAGTGACATGTCGCGAACCAGAGGAATTGGTAAAAAGTTAATAACTTCTACAAATATGGGCATATTCTGAAAATTAATACATCGTTTTATTCAGTATTAAGAGCTCTATCCAACGGTATATTGAATGACATTTAATTAGTTTTCAATTAAAATATTTTACAAGAAAACCTGCAATTTTCTCGAAAAAATGCCATTTTTCGTAACTTTGGCCCTCTGGTGGGGGCGGAAGACATTAATATTTCTAAAAACTTTTTTGACATTTTTTGACCCCATACCATAAGGCAACTTTTGGTTGCTATTACTTTTTGAAATTCTAATTTTCGCTTTTTTCACTCCACCCTATTGTACAATGCTCAGAGGTGATGATTGGGATGTTAAAGTGAATAAGTCGTGCTGTGAGCTTTCAAAAAGACGCCACACGATAGCCATGTCCATCTATACTTACAAAGTTGAGTAAGCAAAGATCATGGACAGAGGGGATAGAATGAAAATCTATTTTGAAGCATTTCGTGAATGTACTTTAAGCCCACGGGAATTTCTGAAAGACGTAACCCTAGAACTATAAGGATCTAGGTCCACTTTATTGCGAAACCGAGAAAAACAATTTTTAAGATTTGCTGACGAAATAGTTTGCGCTGTTTCATTGATGGCAATTAAATTAAATTTTTGGGAAAACAATGTTTTTCCTTAGTATGATTGTATGTGTATTTTGATAACGGATATAGCGTTAGGTTGATTTTTCAAAAAAGTGTACATAGAACCTTATAATTCTAGGGGTACGAAGGGTTAACCTTCGTTTAGCGTGCTGGTCTGTCAGAGCAGTGTGATTCAAGGTAGGCTAGTAGGACCGATTCAACTCTTGGTCCCAGCAGCAAACTAAGGACAACTAGACACTTGCCTTCTGCTATTACTGTGTACCGAAGTTGAAATCCTCCTCTGGTGTCGGAAGAATCAGTGACGAAGTTCAATGACAGCGAGTCACATTCGGAGTATTCCAATGTAAACGGGGTTTCTCTTTCCCCGCAGAATTTTCGGTCGAATCCAGAGACAGAACCGTTTGATAAACAATTTATCTTTGAAAGGAGAACAATCATGATATTGATAGAGCACGATTGTCTATTTCATTAGAAACCACAGATAATTACCTGTTTCAGTTAACAGGGCAGTTGATTGTCTGGTTTGCGAAAGAATAATTGGGAGTTGTTTTCGTGTTTGTGTGACTGACTGAATTATTAATGCCTTCAAGTATTTTTTTATCTTTATTTTTATTGAACAAAATTGATTATTTCATTCATTGTAAAATGAAGTTTACAGGGCATTTGTCACTCCAGTACTGATGTATGAATCCGAGTGTTGGTGCCTACGGAAGGAGGACGAAAGGAGCATTCTAGTGGCGGAAATGAGCTGGATAAGAGGAATAGCGGGAATGACCAGACGCGAAAGAATTTCGTAATGAGGTAACACGGAAGGAGTTGGTGACAGAGGGAAACACCGGTAGACAAGATCAGAAAAGAAGACTGACATGGTTCGGTAATGTAGTATTATAAGAATGGATGATAAGAGATTGCCAGCAAGTGCATTATATTGTCACGTGGAGGGAACACGAAGTCGGGGAAGACAAGTAAAGACATGGATGGAAAACGTGAGACAAGACATTGCAGAAAAAGACATGGACATGAGAACGGTTCTGAGTACTATATCAGAGACATAAAGAAATGGAGCCATCTGGTAAAACCTTATCGTCGGCAAACATCTGACGGAAGACGAAGAAGAAGAAGAAAAAGAAGGAGAAGAACAAGAACAAGAACAAGAAGAACAAGAAGAACACGAACAAGAACAAGAACAAGAAGAGGAAGAGGAGGAAGAAGAGAAGGAGGAATAGGAAGAGGAGGAGAAGGAGGAAGAAGAAGAAAAACAAGAAGAAGAAGAAGACGAAGAAGAAGTAGAACATGAACAAGAGCAAGAACAAACAGAACAAAAAGAACAAGAACAACAAGAACAACAAGAACAACAAGATGAAGAGGAAGAGGAGGAGGAAGAGGAGGAAGAGGAAGAGGAGGAGGAAGAAGAACAAGAAGAAGAGGAGGAAGAAGAAGAACAAGAAGAAGAACAAGAAGAAGAAGAACAAGAAGAAGAAGAACAAGAAGATCAAGAACAAGAACAAAAACAATAACAAGAAAAAGAAAGAGAACAACAAGAAGAACAAGAACAAGAAAGAAGAAGATACTGTTATAATCGGTCCTCTTTTGTAACCTAACGCAGAGATATTCTATACTGTTCTAAAGATGTTAGAATTGGTTTAAATAAACGAACAAAAAAATAACATGATGCCAACTACCCATATCATTCTCTGTTGCTGGACCTAGGTGTTGGAACAATCGTCCACCTTCAATCCGTTCAGCAACATCCTTGGAGTCATTTAAGTCCAGACTCAAGACACATTATTTCAAGTTGGCGTATCCTGACTGAGTTTTTTATCGTGTCAAAGCGCCCTTGTAACGGCATATGCCGTGTTACGGCGCTGTAGAAATTGTTGTATTCATCATCATCATCATCATCATCATCATCATCATCATATATGAATCCTGTGATCGTACATTGCCAATCATTCGTGCCTTAATTTTTTCTTGCCGTTTCTGCGGAATTGTTGAAAACAACTAACCATTAGCCAGTCGTAAGTGCAGCTGGCGTCTTCATCACCTATATACATAGAATACGGGTTTCCTTCTATGTTGAATGAAAGGAAAAGGAGTACCACTCTTTTAGTTGTATCAACATCGATAGTGTACATACAATCTAAGTCGTTCGGATATGACAGAGGGAATCGCGGTGAGCTTATGAATCCAACTGGACCAGTGAAAGACGTATTACCACAGCCTTGATCTGGAACATCTGAAATAGCATACAATTCTTACAATTCTAATCACTACCTTCAGCTCACCATCTATGGCTCCCAAGATGAACGAATCATGTGTAAATTTGGTTGTTTTTGTAACGGGGTGTATGTTTAGTTGTTGACAAATTTACATACAGATTTTAAAATTGGATTAACGGATTAAGATCTATAAATCGTCATTTTTTAATACACTTTTCAAACATTGCAAAGTAGTTGAAAATTCTTTGCTACTAAGCTGCTCTTGGTTTTATCATTCGCAAGCTGCATAACAGTTGTACTGAATCAGTTCGACGTTGAGATTATATTTGTTGGCTTTGAGTGCTTTAGGTTCACTGCATGACATGGAAATGGAAACGGTTTCGTACCTGTCGTAATAGGTTCTGTAACCCCTGTAACACAGAATAAAAGACAGTTGTTTTGCTAGGAATATTGACATTAAGCTATCTAACTATACCTGTGAACACAGTTTCCTACATTCATCGTGCGTGGGGCTGAGGGAGGATTGGGTTGGAATGGATATATGTATGCATGCATGTATATATGTATGTATGTATGTATGTATGTATGTATGTATGTATGTATGTATGTATGTATGTATGTATGTATGTATGTATGTAATGTAATGTAATGTAATGTAATGTAATGTAAGCGCCTCTGAATAGTTATTACTGCTAGAGGCGCTATATAAATGTCCAGATACAATACAATACAATACAATGTAATGTAATGTAACAAGACATTTATATAGCGCCACTTAAGAGTCTCACAGAAGCGCTCAACACGTGGCCATCAAACAGCTGAAAAAAGTGCGTCTTTAAGAGTCGAGAGAAAACCATGTAACCACATGCAGCATTAGTGGCACGCACAGATGGCGGAAGAGTATTCCAGATCCGTGGCGCCGCAATCGAGAAGTCCCGACGAGCACGTGTGGTGGTTCGAAAACGAAGGTACAATCAAGTCATTTCGCGAGGCAGACCGGAGAGCCCGCCGACCAGTTTGAGTGCCAACTGGAAGGCACAGTTCAGCAATGTAGTCCGGAGCAGTGCCAGTCGTAGCCTTCCAAACCAGCATAGCGATCTTGAAATTAACACGATCAGCAACTGGAAGCCAGTGTAGCTCACGCCGCATGTAGTCGGATATGTGTGAATATTTCGGCAGGTCAGCCAGAAGTCTGGCTGCTGCATTCTGAACGAGCTGAAGTTGACGAATGCGGAACTCAGGGAGGCCCAGGAGGACTCCATTACAGTAGTCAAGACGTGTGAGAACAAAAGAGTGTATTAGCACAGCCGCGGCGTTCAGCGAGAGCGTCCTCCGTATAACTCGGATCTGTCTGCGAGATGTATGTATGTATGTATGTATGTATGTATGTATGTATGTATGTATGTATGTATGTATGTATGTATGTATGTATGTATGCTGCAAACTTCAGAGGAATCTCCACTCGCACAAACACACGAAAATTCTCTCTAAAAAACGCTGGCCCTGCAATCCTGCATTATGGAATGATCTCCCTCTCCAACTCAGAAACGTCCATAGTTTCCTTTTGTTTAAAAGCCAACTACGCATGCATGTATCTCTTCTCTCCGGTTATTTAAGTTTATTCTGTGTGCACGTTAGTTAACTAGTTAAGATTTGTTCTTTGATAACTCATCCTTTGTTCCCTGTCTTTTAAAACAGAGACTTATAGATATTTTCCGACCACCTTATTACTAGCATTACTTTACTTTAGGGTGACCCTTGTCAGCGGGGCTTAGGCCCTTTTAGGACTCCCCCCTTTGAACCAACGTCATCATTGTTTA